>JAJOOR010010045.1:0-21750 GCA_036250505.1 Solanum acaule | reverse complement strand
TATCAACATGATAAAGGAGACCTAAAACATTACCAAATGCCTAAGATGATCTTTGACCAAGTCATTGTCTGTAAGATTAATGGTTTGCAGATCTGCTGATTCCATCCTCTCCACCATTCCTTCAAGTTCTAATATTGTGTGAAGTCCAACACTGCACATTAAAAAAAGGCCATGAAACAATGAATAAAGTTGGCTTTAATTAAATAAAATTTAACAACACTGGCTTTACCATAGGTTACATAACAGATTGATAGAGAGGCAAATAACTGGAAATATTTAATAATTAGTTGATGTCCTTTCATGAATAAGTGTTTGTGTTTATAAATACTAAAATTAACGCTAAAATGAACCAAAAATCTCTTTAAAAGATCAAGGAGACCTTGCCTGTAAAGTACAAGAGCTCTTTCTTTATCAGAGTTGTATCTGTACTTGAATTCAGTGATATTCATTGGTCCTACCTGTAATCAAGTTAATGTTTCAGTCTGCTAGTCAAAAGTGTACTACTTTTTTTTTTTTGGGGGGGGGAACTGGTAACTCAAAAGTGCACTACTTTAAAATCTATATTTAAGTGTTCAAGGTGACCCACCATTTCAGCGAACTTTTTGAAGCTTCCTGGGTCTTCTGGCATAAAAGTAGCAAGAACAGCTTCCCGCTGTCTACCGACATCTGCGAGTTCTGTTACCAATCTAAGCCTGTCAAAGTTCATGTTGGCTCCACTAGTTATTGCTACTACGTTTTCACCCTTGAGGCCATAATACTTGCAGTATGCCTCGGCTCCAGCAAGAGCAAGTGCACCTGCAGGCTCTAGTATGCTCCTTTTCTCTTCAAACATGTCCTATCCAAATGAGCAATGATTGTTAGGGGTCGTTTGGTGTGAGGGATAAAAATAAATAGTGATGGGATAAGAAAATAGTAATGGGATAAAAATTTTGTATCTTGTTTGGTTGTCATGTTTGGGATAACTTATCCCACCATTTATATCATAGTGATGGGATAAGTTATCCCATATGTATGGTGGGATAAGTTATCCCACATTATCCTAGGATAGCTAACCCCAGGATAACTAATCCTGGGATAACTTGTTCCCAACCAAACGACCCCTTACATAAAAAGTCTTACAACTCATGCAATAAAAAGCTGTCTATCCAACAGTTATTAGACTTTCTGCATGAAAAATGACCATGTATATCTCTAAGATAAAACATTTCATTCGACAGAAGTTCTATGTTGGCATCGACTTCATAGCTTCCTACAATTTTTTATGTTTTTTCCAGAATGTTTCTGTTTTCTTTTACAACTCATATTCTTTCTTAGATGAACCCACTCATGCCATCTTATAGAGCATTGATACATAGTATCATCATATATAACACACAAGAGGGCTGTGTGATACTTTCTTGGAAAGAAAGAGAGGTAACTGACAAAAAATGTTCCAACTGTTGGTCTTATTTGACCGGTAGTGCTTCAGGGAGCACATATACAAGCATTGAGAAATTTAGTCCACAGTAAATACCAGTTGGCAAAAGATTTAATCCAGATGAAGACCAACATGTAAAATAAAAGATGATGGCTAACCTTTATAGATGCACATATAGCATCACGACCAACTAGGACTACGCCATCTATTAATTCCTCGCAGAGACGATAAGTCTCTTCACCAACCACTTTAACAGCTACACCATCTGCAAAACCCCCAACTTGGTCCAGCATTACTCTCTGACCATGCAGTAATGATAATGCCAACGCATTTGCATCAAGTGGTTCAACTCCAATAATCTTTATATCTGGGGCAACCCTTTTCAAATAAGCAGCAATACCAGCTATAAGCCCCCCTCCTCCAACAGGCACAAAGATTGCATGAATGTTATCTTTGAGTTGGCGATTTATCTCCATCCCTACTGTACCTTGCCCTACGATGACATCTGGGTGATCAAAAGGAGGGATGAATGTGCGGCCTTCAGCTTCAGCCCGCTCTTTGGCATATGCTTGAGCTTCATCATATGAGTCCCCAACAAGAACAACAGTAGCACCCAATCTCTTAACTGATTTCCACTGCTCAAAGAAGAACGTGGTTTCAGAAAAATGGATAACCTTAAAATAACAGGATTCACTCAAAATGGAAGCTATTAAACCAAAAGTGTAATTCAATAATCCTAACTTTGATGTCTGGTGTGGTAACAGGCATAACAATCACAGCATCGCAGCCAAGTCTCTGAGCAGATAATGCAACACCTTGTGCATGGTTTCCAGCTGATGAGCATATAACCCCTTTTTCCAACTGCTCTTTAGGGAGTTTTGCCATCATATTGTAAGCTCCTCTGATTTTGAACGAAAACACCTGTCAATATGAGTGTGTCAGATTTACTGAGCCAACTCTACTCCAGTGCCGAAGATTTGTATTTCCAGCAATAAGAAAGTCTTTTTTCTTTTTCTTTTTTTTTTTGTGTGTGTGGGGGGGTCAGCGGAATGACAGCCTATAGTAGTGGAACAAGTTTTCTACGTCAAAAATTTAGAGGAATAACATTTAGGGAACAAAAGTAGATAAACCATAGGGTATACAAATTTAAGTACTTTCACCTTTTGGCCTTGTCCAAAAAAAGGATAAAAAAGACCTTGATCTAGGACACAGAAATTTAAGGTTGAGCTGAACAAGAAACTCGGCAAGCTAACTAATCATACGTTGAAGATCAACTAATTGACGAAAATGCAACATAAATAGCAGAGAAACTCTGGTCTGAGTCCAGAATCAATTGGATAAGCACAAATGTGCTGCCTATTTTGCCTTTTTCTTTTCCAAGGCACTTAATCTAATCTAAAACCCGACAAGAGAAGCCCTAAACCATCCGAAAATTTTAACAACAGCAGATCAAGGCCAACGGACTGACAGATTAGAGTCAATTTCCACTTTGGGTCTTAGTAACGTTTGGCTCAAAGGGGAAATTATCACAATAAAAGAAAAATGCCTAACATGCATATTCTTAAGCAATCAGATCACAGTAACTGACTTATACAGATTCCTTAAATTTCATATATTTGAAGCATAATCAAAATAAAATGAGACGATCCTCAAACAATTCAGAATCTTCCTATCAAAGTTGAGCAAAAGAATAAATTAAAAGAAAATGTTCGTATAGACAAATAGTCACTGACCAAGATCCAACAACTTGAGCAAACATTCAAATAATTAAGAACCAAAGCAACTTGAATTTTCCACTAGCACCAGCACAGGAGGAGGTCCAACTGCTTCACTTTCCGCAAACACTATCTTAAAGGTACGACAGATACACAATAGCTTTTAGATTTCTGAATGTCTCTAACTACCTCTGCAGCCCGCCAATTGTCACTCCATGGGAATCTCCATATTTAAGGACTCCATTCCAAAAACATAACCACTAAGACATCACTTTACCTTACATGATTGCTCTTTACATTAAGTTATAGCACCCAATTCTTTAGTCCTAGTTTCCCAACCTTTCAACCACAAAGCAAATACCAAATTGCCAAAACTGGCTCTTAGCATAGCTAGGAGGCTCAACCATTCCAGAATAGAACAATCCTGACACATTCTTATACAGTGAAGTACATTACGACTCCACGTGGAAAGACAGAGGGTTGAAGGTACATCAGCCATTTGATAAGGTTTTTCGTCCAGAAATTAGAGAGAATAGAAATGTAAATAGTAGTTAGATCACTAACTACTAGACCTACTTCAGGACAATAAATTTCTGTCAAAATAACTGTGTTCCGCCACAAAAGGGTTGCAAAATCTTTCAGCTGAAAGTTTATGGAAAGGAAAAAAATAAGAAGTCAAGACACACAATTTGCCTTGGTTCCCTTATGCAGCTTTGGAACTTTTCTTTTCTTTTAGGGGATGGAAAAAGTGAGATGTCAGTGTCTTCAACATCTTCCACCACAAGTGAAGGTAACCGAACACTATGAAATCGTTTCCTCAGATGATATTTTGACATACTACCTACCTCCGTCTCAAAAAAAAATTCTTACTTTCCATATTAGCTCATTTCAGAAAAAAAATGTTTTTTTTTGCATTTTTAGCAACTCTTTAATTTCAATTTTTCACGTGGCATGTTCAAGACAACAAGATTAAAGGACATAGACTACAAAATTCAAAAGTCTATTTCACTTTCTTAGGCTGTGTGCCAACTCAAAACCAAACAAACAAATTAAAACAGAGGGAGTACCAAATTCTCTCTTAGTAACAAAAAATTCTCAGAGAACAGGATATTTCAAAAATACTAGTTCTAAAGATATTCCTTTTACACAACAACAACTACTACAGCTTAATCCCAGCCATAAACCTTCAGCGGTTAAAGAGTGACATAAGGCCAATATCAGTGAATAAACCTATGAATTGGCACAGAAAAATATAATCACAAAGATCACCAAAGAAATCCATCAGAGAAACAGAAAAGGAGCTGATAAAAGAACTTCACTTAACACCAAATATTCAAACTTTTAACAACTTACGCAATATTGCAAAGAACAAAACCAATAAAAAAAGATACATACCGGCTGAAGATCCTCTCTTTTAAGCCACACATTAACTCCCAATCTTTCTGACAGCTTAGGCGCTTTCTGCAAAGGCGTCTCATAAGCTACATCATAAACTTTCGATGACAAGATGTTTGTCAAATACTCATACCCGGTCACACCACCAGTACCTAAAACCGGAGTATTCGGTATCAAATATCCCGGCTCACACTGCAACGAGCTCGGAGAAACTCGTAGCAACGGAACCGGAGCCTCCGGTGCCTCAACCGGCTCCGCCTTCAACGGTTCCGTTACCGTAGCTGGCGATGACAAGATCTCCGTCGCCTTAGCACGTATAAACGCCTTCCTTTTGCTTTTCCTCGTTCCGGAAACTTTCACAGTGTTAATAGGAACAATGACGGAGCTCATCGCCGTGAATTCAGGACGGACGCAGGAATTCAATGATTTCACGGCTGTAAACCGAAGAACCTCCATTTCCTACGTTCGGATGTATAATGAAGATTAAATACGTTATTGTACAATCCGTCGGTGGCCGGAGATGTAGATGTTTTCCGGCGGCGGAGGTTGTTGGCCAAGGGTTATAGCAGATGAAGGAGGACTGAGGAGAGGGAGAAATGGCCAAAATTGTGAATATTTATACAGGTAAGGCCTTGTTTGTTTGCTGAAATTGAAATTCCTATTTATGAATAAACTCATTGAATGCCCATTAAAACTGTGGGGACATGAACTATTTCCATAAACAAACATGGCGAGTAAAAAACTATAGTCCATCGAATTAACGGATTAATATACTTCTCAATTTTGCGATTTAGAATAGAAACTTTATTATCTAAAACTAATATATTCTTGGGATAATGGTCTGAAAAATACCCCAACTTTGATCGGATTTGTTGTTGCGATATTAAACTTTCATAAGGGCCTATTATCTCCTTAGACTATTTAATATCGTATTTTTTACCCCCTGAACTATTTAATAGTGTATTTTAAAGGTATATATGTGCTCACGTTGACACATTATTGTTTATAATTTTGCATTATTTTTTATGTCCATGTGGGCAAATATATATGTTTAAAATACGGTATTAAATAGTCTAGGGAGGTAATAGGTCTTCATGAAAGTTTAGTATCGCAACAGCAAATCCGATCAAAGTTGGGGTATTTTTCAGACTCTTATCCCTATATTCTTGTTATAAAAATGGTTCGAATATATTCATACCATTATACAAATGACTTTTCTAAATATCATTATACAAAAGAATATATGTGAACTACTTTTATAATGGTTGGGATATATGCAAGTCATTTTCATAATGGTAAGAATATATGTGAGTCACTTTCATAACTAGGGGTATATCAATTCTAATTAATAAAGCTGAAGGCATATCGGATCATCTTCCCTTAAAAAAATTAAAAAAGATTTTCTTAGTTTCAAAATTTAAAAATTACTTTACTCGTTTTCTTTATCATTCTAAACTCAATTCAGATACGACCCAACTGACAAAAGGGTATATTAGAGTAGGAGTGTGCAAAAATCGAATCAGCCGAAAAATCGAACCAAAATTATTTTAATTGGGTCATTGCTATTGGATTAACGAATTTTTAATGGTTTTATAAAAAAAAAAATTATTGGGTTGTCTATTTGGTATCAGTTTTTAGTATTGGATTATTGGGTAAACCATTAAGACGATAATAAGTTACTACTATACCCTTCATAAATATCAAATATTAATAATTTAACACTATATCAGTAATCTACAGTACGATGTACACACTTCACACGTCTTAATACTTCTACTTCACATCAGAAATTTCATATTATGTTTTGGTTGTAACATGTTATTGTAGCCTTCATACTACATCTACTCTTATTGATGCAAATTCTAATTATATTTTTTGTTTCACTATATCAACACATTTACAACTAATTTATTTGTCTCACTGTATCGTGCCAAATTGTTAGAGAAGTGAGAAATCGTATATTTATTTTATGAGCATTTTCTTATTGGATAAATCGAAAATCAAACTGTTAATGACCGAAAACCAATAAACCGAAAATCGATACAAATATCTTATTGGTTTGTTATTGGTTAAGCATATTTAAAAATTGAAAATCAATAAACCGAACTGACAATACATAAAACCGAATCGAACCGACGGACCCCTATATTTGAGTTACTTTTATAAAAAAAGATATATCAACTCTAAATAACAAAGTTAAGGGATATATCAGGTCATTCTCCTAAAAAAAAAAAACTAAATTTCTTAGTTTCAAAAATATTTAAAAACTACTTCACTCATTTTCATTATCGTTCTAAATTCAATTAAGATACGACCCAACGAACAAAATCTCATACAAAAAATTAGATAAAATATTTGTTAAATCCAAATTTCTTACCTAAATAACTAAATTATCAAAAATAATCATTAAAGACTTTAAATAGCAAGCGAAGTGCATTATAGGAGACTAGTTAATTATATAGGACAAAAATATATAGGTGTAAAGTGTGGTTAACTTTTGAGCATTAATATTAATAATAGAAAGAATATTATTTTAATTTGCTAAAGGAATATATTTGAGAGTTTTAAACGTTTAAGCACTAAGATTTAAATAGTTTGTTATAAGTAAGTGGAGGCTTGTGTAATCTTTTTTTGGTCTCAACTTTCCTCTTTGACAAAGAGATATTATTTTGGCAGGATTGTTTAATTAAGTAACGGTTAGCACAAATATTTTGATATATTTTTAGATTACAAGTGATCAAATAATTATCAAAAGATTCGATATATCGAGAAGAATTCATATTTAAATTTTGAAACTATTTTAAGGAGTTTGAGTTGGGGGATTGGAAAAAAAATTAGTTTGTTGAGAAAGATAAACTGTTGAAATATATAAATATTATGTAAACTATATTTAGAAGATGTTTGAAAATATTATCAAAAAAGGTATTTCCACTCCACAAATTATATATACTAACATGATGTAAAAATGGTGCAAAGGGAGAACAATATACCAGTCTCAACAACATACATAGTATAGTTCTAATTTATAAAAGGTGGAGTTCGAAGAGAATAGAATATGTGCATACTTTATTCATATCTTATATGATAAAGAAGTTATTCTTAAAAGACCTTCCGCTAAAAAAAAAAGATGAAAAGGAAGAAACAGTCATAAGCAGCAACAACAACAACATCAACAAAATAATAAGCAAAATGAAATGGAAGAAACATACATGTAATACTATAGATTTAGGAATAAGCAAGTGTAAGAATAAAAGTAATAATTTAGGACGGAAAGAAAAATGCTTGGCAATCTATTACCTTCTACCTTGATACTCGATCGACCTCCTCATTTTATGTCAAGTATAACATCTCCAATAAACTGATAGTATGTTGTATCCTATCTAATTACTGTTATCTCATGTATTCAGGTTAATCAAAAATACAGAAACAGAAAAAGATGAAATAGACAGAATGATTTTTAATTCGAGTGCACAGAAACCACTGTGTTTCCTTAAGAAATTTAATCCCCTCACTGTACCCGAGGTTGCAGATTAATTCCTCCCAAGATAAAACAGATTAACCTGTTAAAGAAGTAGCGGTACCTCAAACTTCAATAACTTCAGCGAACGCAAGAATAGCAACAAGAGCACACACAGACTCAGTCGATCAATAATTTTGTTTATGTAAGAAAATGTATGCAGAGAGGAAAAAATTTCAGTGTTGAAAAACGGAAAAAACATCTCTATTTATAGCCATTTACAGCAAGGAACGCGTTTGTTCAGACCCATTTTTTCCAGAACGTTGAGTCTTTTGGGAAAAATAACGATTTTTCAGAAGGAACAGGTCCCTTCAGAACGTTATTACCGTTGCACGTGAATTTCAAATAAATTCCGTTGTGCCAAATTAATTTTGTTATTTAACTAACATTCTGAATTAATTTATAAGAGAAAGGAAATGAATTAACAAGATTGATTAAATAAATTTTGTCCAAAAATATTATCAATCAATCATTTGCCAAATTTGAAGCCAAGGTCGAGCGAGCAACGACGACGGCGCGAGGGGCACCTTCTTCTTAACCCTTTAAGAACTAAAGGAAGTGTTTCCTAATATAAAGACAACATTTTCCTTTCTTCTACCAATATGGTAAAAATGACTTTTTCATTTGCACTTTGCAATGACTTTTCATTTTTCCCTCCAAAATTGGTTCCCTCACTTTCATTGGTTCTTCCACTTTCCATTTTATTTTCTTTTTTTATTTTCCATTCACACCTTGCTAAACCCAACAATTACCTCTCTCAAAATAAATATAATAAAAAACTACTGAGTCCTTCGACACAATTTAAACATAACTGCACTCAATTGTTTTGGTAGATTATAAATTCGTACATATTAGTAGAATTAGCATAAAGAGTGTAGTAAAAAAAATATTCTAAGGCATGTTTTGTCAAGGGTCAATAATCACATAAACGTTACTACAATTTATTTATTTATTCCATTTGGTATATAATATTTGTTTTAAGGTCTGATTAATTCAAATTCACTTAAAAAAAACACTTTAAGGAGCAAAGTGCTCCCTATCAAAGACGGACTATATATACAAGGCTTGAACCCCAAACTAGTAATTAATAATGAAGAAGTCCTTATTATTAAAAATAATAATTTACTACCTCCAAAATAAGATTATGTCTTTAAAATATTCATACATTTAATTAGTATTTATTAGCCTTAAATATGGCAGAGTAAGTGTCTTTTCTTTCTCAATTTATTTTGCTCGATTTTCTATCAATCCAAAATCTTAGTTAGATTCTGACTCCTACTTTTATAATAGAAGAACTTGATATATATTTACATCAGGTGAAATATCTTTAAGAACAGTGGTATAGGCATACTTCAAGCAACAAGCATTTCTGTGATTTCAAAATTTTACAACACTTATCACTCCACCCCAACATTTAACGATAACATTACAATGTATTTTTCAGATTATGAATTATTTTTAAAAATACTATCTTAAAATTTGTATCAATAAAGCTATTATACTAGTGTACTTGAATTGTGTTTTTAATCATGATATTACTATAGTTATTTATTAAAGGGTATGTCAAATCAATAGTGGACAACTATTATTGGACAGAGAAAGTATTTTTGTTAAATCGATTTGAAATAAGAAGCGAAAGGTTTTTGAAAAATAGTGGAGTGGTATCTTAAGTAGTTGAAAGGTCATGAATATTAAAGTTTTTTTTTTTTGTGAATATTTTTTGTGATAATTCTGTTAGAATAAAGTAAAATATCCACTATCCACTATTTTCAATAATGCAATAATTATGACTGGCATTTTGGTCAAGAATGAAAGCTATTGACTAGGATATTTTAATGTCAATATAAAGTTATCAACTAAAGTGTAACATAGATATATTATATAGGGAAAATACATCAAATCCCCCTAAAACTTGTCCGTAAAACTCACTTTAGCATCATAACTTTACGGGTGTTTAAATATCCCTTAAACAACTTTCAAGTGAATTAAGCACCACCTTATACATACAATATCAGTTTCATAATTGGAAGGTGATGTACACATGCGCCACGTAAGCGCTACCTCAATGACACATTGATAACACGTCAGATTGTGAACAAATTTAATTTAATTTTTTTTTCTTTTTCCACGTCATTTTTTGTTCTCATTTTCACTGTTCACTCATCTTCTTAATTATTTCAATAATCAATACAATACAAAAGTAATTGTTACCCTTTGCAAAATTCAACACCCACAACGTAATTTTTAATAATTTGACGAACATTGTGCGAAACAGTGAAAATGACTATACGTCGGCAAGTGCTTCAACGACAACTTTGAAAAATTATCATCATCATTGGAGCTGGGTTTGTTGGTGCTACTCTTGCTCATACTCCTGGGAATGTTTATTTTCAATTTCATTTTTTGTTGTTTAACTTACTATTTCTCCATATTTTTATTTGCAAGTTTTTTGAAAGCTAAAGCTTTACAACCATGGTTGCTCTAAGTACAGCCAACAACTGCTTCAACGACAATCGCCGGAGTTATTGTTGTTATATTAGGCTCAAAACCGACAGATCTGATGGCTCGCCTGAAAAGCAAAAAAAATGAAAACAAATAAAGAGGAAGAATGGAGGAAACCCAGGAAAAGGGTATGACCGACGTTTTTTCCATGGTTGCCGGTGTGGTGAAATTTCTTAGCGAGATTTGGTGGTCTCACGGCGGCTGATCTCTCGCAAGAGCTTTAAACGGTGATGAACGAAGAACAAAGGTGGGTTGGGGTGAGGTTTGGCGTGGTTGAGTTTCGTTGAATTTGTTGATCGAAAAATGTTCTCTCGGAAGTGACCGCCGGCGGTGGAAACAAAGAGAGCTGGTACAGGTTGCTGAAAAGAAAACAAAGTGGGACCCACTTACCTTCCCTTTTCATTTTTTATGCTATTTACGCGCTTCTAAAATTTTTATTTGCCACGTCAGCCTCTAAGGTCATAATTAATTCACTTGTAAATTGTTTAAGGGGTATTCAAATACACGTAAAGTTACAGTGCTAAAGTAAGTTTTGGGGACAAGTTTGAGGGGGAATTTATGTATTTTCCCTATTATATATGATTAATATTGAAAATCTGTTTGGTATGATTTCAAGCTTGATCGATCTAATAATTTTAAAATATTCTTTTTAGCAAAATAAGTTTTTTAAAATGAAAAAATAATTTATTTTTAATGAAAATACGGGGAAAAAAATTAGCAAATAGCATTCGAGATTGATTATGTCTTATCATCCATCAATATACTTTATTTGGCATATTTCAATATAGTTTAGGGTGACCAGTCGGAGTAAAAAAATTATACTATGTATATAGATTAAAAAATATTTTTCATACATATATTTATATTTTGAACATTCTTAACAAAATTTCTAATAATTCATAACTTCCCATCCTCACTACCCTTCACCCATATATACTCCACATGATTCACCTCTCATAATAATTTTGTAGATTATATATGAATATTTTTATAATAACATTTTTCACTTAGAAAATACTCTAATTTTGTTTAAAGTATTATTTGTTTGTATCGAACACACCCAAGTGATTCTGACAGTGAAATGAAAGATGAAAATTAAATTGCATTCTATGAAATGCCTATTAATTGACATTTATTTAAAGGAGAATATCACGCATTAAAAGAATTTTTTTTTCTAGAAAAGTAATAAAAAATTTTTTTTTTTTTGGGTAGCTTTTATTGTATATGCATTATGAAGTTCTTTTTTTTTTTGGTTAAACAATCTAGATGTGAAGCCAGCATATTTGACTAATTTTATTGACGTCAAATCGCTATAGAATTTAATAAATTTAAACAAAATTTATTAAATAAGTATAAATAATTAAATATTTGTAAAAAATCAAAGATACATAAATTAAATTTTTAATTTTAATTTTTAATTCATCCCTTACATCAAATATATAAGCGGAAATAATTCCTTAAAAAGTCACTCAATTTATGAAATTATTCTACTAAAGTTCTTTTTTTTTTTAAGGAAAACAATTCACTTTACTTATGGGAATATCTTATCAAAGTCATTTTTTTCCTATCACAACAAAATCACTCAACAATTATAGTTTGACTCGAAAAATACAAAGCGCATATTTAACATACCATGTAATTTTGAAACTTGATTTTTTAATAATAAAACTTATTTAACCTATAATTATTTTCCTTTTTAAACCTTGTCTGGACATTGAAACCTCTTTTGTAACACTCATCTATTCATGATCGTGAAATGAAATAAAGAATTTAATCAAAAAATTATTTAAGTTATAATCAAAAGTGTACTATGATTGAGTTATTTTATCAATCTGAAAATTACTAGTAATATCATACAATGATTTAAAAGAATAGGGTGCGAGGCAAAATATTTAACACACTATGTGATGAGATGTAAACTTCAAAACACGAAGAGTAAATTCCACAATTTTTTATATGTATATCTTATGTATCTTTAATATTTATCAGCCTATTACCAGGAAAATATTTTCAAAAAGTTTGTAAATAAACTCAAATAAATTATTATAATATTATTTGAAAAAGAGAAAAACATAAAAAAAAAAAATGATAGTTCAATAAATGCTAATTATGCATCCAAACAGCTTATAATTCAAGTTTATTAAACAAGTCAAACGTACGACAAATTTCACAATAGCAAACTTATCCTTTTATAATTATAAGAATAAATTGACAAAAAAAAAAAGATAAGTTGTCATGCCAATGTGCCATAATTTTGTTTTTCAAAATAATAATGGGTTCAAATATTTTTTAATTGGGTATGTATTTATTAAAATTGTTTTAAAAAATAGTAAAAAATATTATCAATTGAAGTTGAATTTTCTTATTTGTGTGACATTTGTGTTAGTAAACTCAATTTTTTATGTTTTGTGTTAGAAATTAAACATAGTTATTGATTAAGTGTTTTTCGATGGGACTTTTTTATAATTAAAAATCTATGAAATTTATGTACTTAAGGAATTTCTATAAGCCTATTAGTGGTGGAGAGCCAGAATATTTATCCAAATTCCACAAACATATATCTTAAAATATTTATTAATTGCATGTGAACTCAATTATGATTACGACAAAATACTAATACGTATAACATTACGTGAAAAGAATCCTTTATAGAATTAATTAGGGGTGAATAAAATCGAACCAAATCAGAAATTGAGTTAAACTGGAAAAAAAATTCAACTAGTAATTTGGCTTGGTATTGAAAAAATATCAACTATACGTAGATTCATTTAGTTTTAAGTAAAAAAAAGTTAATCCAATACCAAATCAATCTGACATTATATATATAGTTTTTAAAATTAATTTTATACATAAAAGTATTTACTTTGATATAATTTATAAATATTTCTTATACTTTTTCATAATTTTTATCTTTTAAAATGTTATTTCAAGTTTGACACTTAGTTAGCGTTGTTGTTCATCTTGTATTCCTAAGACACTTGGAACAAAACTTTGAAGAACTTCGTAAGAAACAACAAAGTTTAAAGAGTATTTTCAAACTAGAAAATTAAAACTAGCAGAGAAAATAGAATCATAAGCAGATTAGAAACAATATAAAAATAATTTTCTCAAAGAAAGAAAGTTGAGTCCACTGAATGCACAGTGTCCCCTTAAGGAAATTATTCCCCTCAAGTACCCGAGGTTAGTGGAATATATCCTCCTAGAATAGTATGATCTTACGCACCGGTATATCGGTACCTAAAACCACGGTGTCAGTGAACCACTCAACGACAGTAAAGTACACTTAGAATACTAGATTTAGTAGTAGTAGAAGAAGTCCAGAAAAATTCGTTCAACTAAAATGAGAGGAAATCCCTCAATTTATAGAAAACAAAGGGTAGTGTGAAAATGTTCTTATTGTGCCTTGCCAGAAATGTCACAAACCTTTGGAAAAGTCACAACTTTCGGAAAGGTCACAACCTTTCATAAAAGTCACAATTTTCATAAAAGTCACAACTCTTCATAAAAGTCGCAACTTTTCATAAAAGTCACAACTCTTTGTAAAAGTCGCAACTCTTCATTTTCCATTCACACCTTTTAAAACTGTCACGACCCAATTTCTCGAGTCATGATGGCACCTACTATAAACTCACCAGTAGGTAAGCCAACCCGTAACCCGAAACAACAAGTAATGGATCTAAGGGTAGAAACTAAACAAGAGTAGGCAAAATTTAAGATAACAATATAAACAGGCGAAAGCAAACCAAAACATATATATACCAATAAAGATCCCTCCCAGAATCTAGAATTCACTAGTACAGAGCTACTAACAAAACGAGCACAAGTCATAAAAGTGGACCACATAAACTGGAATGCCTCGAAAGGCAAAAGACAAGTCTATGTATACAGATGGAAACTGAAGCAGTACAAAACGCCATGTGCTCACCCCGGCCTCCGGATCAGACTGCTCCAAGCTCGATATCAACGTTGGCCATTGGTGCTCGAGCCTGCATCACGAAAATAGATGCAGAACGTAGCATGAGTACCAAAACAGCAGGTACCCAGTAGGCATCATAGGCTGACTGAACTTGAAAAGTAAAGGCAATATGAAAAGAAGGAATAACACAAACAAAGGTCAAGAACGAAAATCTAAGTAAGCAATGGAATGCACACGAGTGTAGAAAGAACTAACTAAAGTAATCTATAAGCTAACTACACATAACTGGACCCCCATAAGCCCAGAAGGTACACTCGTGCGCAAGTTAAATAAAAACCTGAACGAATCCCCATAACCCTAACAGTACAGAAGTCGGACCTCGAACCGGATGCTCACCAAAAATACCCAAGTAACCAATCGCAAGTATCAAGTAGCTGAGGCCGGAACTCTAATTGGATACTCTATACAAGTATCTGGGCAATAGATGTCGGACCTTAAACCGGATGCTCCATATAAGTATCTGGGCAATAGAGGCCAGACCTTAAACCGGATGCTCCATATAAGTATCTGGGCAATAGAGGCCGGACCTTAAACCGGATGCTCTATAAAGGTGCCAATGTAGCTGCTGAATGAGTCCTAATCGATCCACGCTCATAAATGTCTGTGGAACGCCGTCCATACTTAGCCAATCAATGTAAGTTCTTGGAACCGAATCAAAAATCAAATTCAAATCGTGAAGCAGAATTAGTGTCGCCGACGTAATTCGTGAAGCCGTAACATCGAGGAAAATAAGGATTACTATAGTCAGAGCAAGCGTATCGCCTAGCTAAGGCCCAAACTATCAGACTCAAGTCTTCTACAACAGTCTACACGGATCTAAGCCGACCGAGCGACGTCAGGGCAAAATTAAGACCTATCGGATCTGAATCATGTATTTCTAAGGCAAGCCCTAGTCAAACCTAAATTAAGGCATAACATGCTTCAAATAAATAGTAATTAAGCATGCAAGCACTCTACATAGCAAGGAGGGTCAATTAATAACACAAAGCATGCTCACAGTTACCCGATAATTTTTGAAATAGGCCGAAAACATGATTTTTAAACACCTATACGAGATTCAATAACTACCCAACCCAAATCCCAACTAATTAACATGCATTCACATTCTCGGGCTCAATCTAAGAGAGGGAAACCGTAGCCTACTTGTAGGCCGATCACACGCGCTCCAAAATCACTTCTCTGGAGCTTTCCCTTTCCGAATGTCCTCGAAGCGCTGCCCCGCTATCAAAAATAAAGTCACAACATCATTACGATCGTTTAGACACCAAAATCACAACAAACGGAGACGGACCAATTTCGGAGTCAAAACAGGGAAAGGGACATAAAACCCAAACGAACGACCAGACGACCAAACAGTCAGTACCAGCAAGTTATAAATAACTTGGGGTCGTTATAGGAATGCTCTAAACGATGAAAAGGAGGCATTAAGGCAAAAATGACCTGGAGGGTCATTACAAAAACCCAACAAGCGTTTGACCCCAAGTTCTCAAATATTCTTGGCAAATTATATTTGAGTGAAGTCTTTGGTGAAGTTTCATCATGTGTTTGGCCCCCAAATTTTTCCAAAAATATTTGACTACTCTATTTCAAAAAATATGATTTATACCCATAAGTTCTAAAATTATTAAAAATACCCATACATTTATATTATCATTTTATAATGAATATGTTCCGTTAAAAATAACCTTATAATATAATTGATAATAATCAACAATAACAAAATAACAATATAGGCAAGACAATACATTAACCACATACTCAAACTTGTCACTGATTCACTTATAATTATAACCCAATAAACACAAATTGTTCCTTTTTCTCATTTTATCACTCAAAATGGAACTCAAACTTTTCCGGAGGAGGTAGTAACATATATTAGTTAGATTTAATAAATAATGAGTATTTTTTATAAAATATAAAAGTTTGGAGTAATTTTTAAATTTTTTAAAATTCCCAAATATTAGAACTTGGCTAGTATTTGAGACTTGGGATACTTGGCAAATATATTTGCCCTAGTTATATAACCAAACACCACTTCCCAAGTTTTCCCCAAGTTTTTCCCAAGTATTCTTGGAGCCAAACAGGTCTTTAAAATTTTGAACAGTCCAATAAAAGTTATAGTCCATAGATATTTTTTTATGTGGCTTCATTTTTATTTTTTTATTAAATATTTTAGTGTCATTACTTATCTTATATTTTTTTAAGATGTTTTCTTAAAAAACATCGTAATGAGTAGTTGTATTTTGATAAGATAAAGAAATATTTGAAGCATAAGTTAATTATATGATTGTATGAATACTTTACTGGAAAAACCTGAAATATCCAGAAACTTGAAAAAAATCTGATTTTGATTAGTTTGGTTCATTTTATAGATGAAAAAAATTCTGACAGGAATAATTTTATTTGAAACATGAAAAGAATCAATAAATTGAAATTGGATTGAAAAATAGTTTTAAAACTTAAAAATTGTCTTTGAACATGCATTAACATAAAATTTGTTTTAATTTTGTAAGGAAAAGTGATACCTAAAAACTGTGAAATTCTTTGAAAGATAAATTTCATGAAGAAATATATATATATTTTTAAAATCTCACAATATCACAAATCTATGACTAAACAAAAGCTAATTTCTTAGTTTTGATATAAGGTGACCCAGAGTCTTAAAAAGGTACGAAAAATACACCAAAGTCAAATAAAACGGTTGTGCTTAAAATTGAGATGCATGTTTTAAATGAGTACTTGATTTTGAATGAAAATTATTTTTTACGGTGCAGTTTTAAAACTTAAAAAAAAATAAAAAATTATCAAACACACTTGTTCTTTAGCTTCAATTCGATCATAAATTTTGAAGTTGAAACTTTAAACTTAAAAAGTTAAGTTTTTGAAATTATAATTTTTGAATTTTGGAGTTCTATTTGAACATATATTTTATTTTATTTTTTGTGAAATTCAAAAATTGATTTGAGTCAAATTTTGGGAACTTACAAATATCTAAAGATTAAAATTTTAAAATTTGATCTAATGGCCAAATATATATTTCAATATAATTTTCAAAACCTAATGTAAGTTGGCCAAACACTAGCTTAACCTAAAACGTATTCGAATATACCTTTTAGTAAAGATGTCAATTTTTCAAAAAAACTATTAATGCTAGAATATAGTACTTTGTAGTAAAGATGTCAATTTTTTAAAAAAAACTATTAATACACTTATGTAAAGTAGTACTACACGTATACTCAATATGCAAAATTCACAATTAATATCTAACATAATTTTATTTTATTATTTGGTGTCAAGTAACTTTCTAGAGCCTGATTAATCTAAATTCATGTCAAAAAGTTCATCTCAGAGGTGAGTATTTCCTATCAAAGAGACTTCATTTCCGAAGTTTGAACTCAAAACTTGAATAGTAATTTCTTTCCTTTTTCTTCCTTTATATTAACGAATATATTGTAATAATTTGAATTTAAGATATATACACTAATAATGTAATAATCTTTATATATTATCAATGTTACTTAACCTATTGTAACATGTTATTATAAAACTATGTGTGATTGCTTTTTGAGTAAACTTGATTATATAAATATCTTTTACATCGTAAAATGTGGACCTTTAGCTTTGAAAATTTATTTGCACTTATTAACACCTAATTTAAACCTAAGCAGCTAGCCAGTAGAACGTAAACCCAATTAATGGGTAAAGCAGATTGTTAAATATACTTCCTTAGTCCACTTTTATTTGTCATATTGTGTTTTTCGAAAGTCAATTTGACTAATTTTCAAAGTTAAATTAGATTACATTAATTTGATATTTTAAATAAAAAATTTAGATATTCAAAAACTATACGAAAAGTACTATAAATTACATTTTTTTGCAAATCAATATGATGAAAAAATACATCGTAAAATATTAGTCAAAGTTTTTATAATTTGACTTTAAAAAAGGAAATTATAACAATTAAAAGTGGACGGAGGTAGTAAATCACATAACTTTGGACATAATTATAATTATTACTCATTATGTTTACTTTTATTTGTCGGCTATATTAAATATATATTTAAATTTCATTTGTCATTTTAACATATTAAGATAATTTTTTAAATATTTTACTCTTTAAATTAATTACTTATTTTCTAAATTAACTCCTAAAATCTAATATTATACATCAATTAATATGAATAAATAATTTTTGAGCAACTTTCACATATAACAAATATAAAAATCATACTTGTATGTTATAGCTATAGTTTGCATAATTGCGCTCCATAACAAATTTTATGTTTGCTATGGAGCTTTTGATTTGTATAATTCGCTACAAACATTCAATTTTATACAAATTGTTCAATTTTGTATAAATTCATTTATACATTGTAATTTGTATAATAAGATCTGTATTTGTATAATTATAAGTGTATATGACGAAAATATATGTATTTGTATTTGTATATACACTTTTCTCTCGTTTTATACAAACACAAACGCGTTTTATACATTTTATAGCGAAATCTATAAAATGGCTAATTGTATACCGAATCAAATGACAAAAAAAGGGAATGTTTGCTACGAATTACAATTAAAATAAACTATGGCTATAACATTTAATTTGAATTAATAGTTTGTTATTTCATACAATTTTCCCATAATTTTTTCAACCAAACATTACACATAAAGTAACATTCAATACAAATAAAAGGTCTCTTTAAATATCCAATAAAATTGAAAAGATACAAAGAAAATTAACATGATCTCTGATTTCCTGAACAAGCCTAATACACACAAATTGAGAGATGATTTTTTTTTTTTTTGGGCATATAGACAATAGATAATAGATAAAAACAATATGTATGAAGAAAGATGTGTACATTTAGTTCATACATAATCCATAGAGTGCAATAAATAAAACGATTTACGGATTAAACTTCAATTTTATAAAATTCGAAACTAAGAGCCTATTTGATATTTGGAATATTAGTTAGTTGAGTTGGTTGAGCGAGGAATCTTTCAATTTGTATTTATGGATATATATATAAAAGATTGATTTTATTGTCGATATTGATATATAGTTGTACCTCCAAATTATAATTTTTGGATATTTGGATAAGCGAGCGAAGCTTAATTTATGGAGTTTAAGATTTGCATAATATGTAGACCTTCGAAACTTAAAAGCAACTTAATGTAAACACGATTTAAAAAATAGTTGTAGGAAAAATGCTTTAATTAATACTAATTTGTCTACATAATTTATGTGGAAAAAAGAACACTACAAAACCATATCATCAATATTAGGAATAGGAAACCTCAAAATTGCAGCAATTCTAGTCATCTAATGTCGTTGTTCTCCCACATTTCTCTTTATCACTCAAAATATCCTTTATATTGTTCTGGTTAACCATAAGAATACGTGATTCGTTTCCCTTGATAGAGTCTTTGCTTGCAATGCAATCACCACGATTCGTTTCCCTTGATAGAGTCTTTGCTTGCAATCAAGTAAGGTATGACATTTATTTGTTTTTCGAAGTTTTTTCGTTTCGTATAGTTGCACAATGAGTAATAGTTGTTGAATTACACGTAAGGTATGACATTTATTTGTTTTTCGAAGTTTTTTCGTTTCGTATAGTTGCATAATGAGTAATAGTTGTTGAATTACACGTAAGGTATGACATTTATTTGTTTTTCGAAGTTTTTTTGTTTCGTATAGTTGCACAATGAGTAATAGTTGTTGAATTATTATCAATCAATGATTTTTATTTTTTTTTCTTTTTTACCCTCCCTAGGAGCTCCCACCCCTTTTTGCTCCCTTGGTGACTCGAACTCGCAACCTTCGGATTGGAAGTGAGGGGTGCTTACCATCCTAGCAACTCCCTCTCGTCCTTTTTTTTTCTTATAATTTTCTAATAACAAAAGTTTCTCTTTTTTATTATGGGATTATAAAGAATTGGGTTTTGAACAATCTATCTTATACTTAATATGTGATTCCACTATAGCATATGGGATGCGGCCTTTTGGTGAATTTAAGACCATGGGATTTAACTTTGTTGGGTTCTGAAGGTGATTAGGACGTCATGCGGAAGCTTACAATTGCAAATCATAAGGCGATAAATTAGATGACACATAAAACTATACTAAAAGACATAATATTATTATATGATATGACCAATTGGTCTACATAATTTAAAAACTAATAAAAAGCATAAAAATTGTAGAGAGAAAATCTCCCCATTAACAAAACTCTCTAAACAACTACATTGTGGATTCTATTGTTATGTGTTAGAAGAAACAAACCTATATTTATAGAGTCCTAAAACCTTTTCTTACTAGAAAAGGAGTCCTAAAGGAGAGAATAAACCAAATATGAAATAATATTATATTTTCCTTTCAAGAAAAGTAAAAACATTTATGGTAATGTTTTGTTTTATCTTTAAGGAAAAATAAATCTTAAATTATGGTAAGAAAATCAGGGCAAAACCTTAACAAATCTCCCCATTTGGCTGGATTTTCTTGACAGAGCTTGATCTGTCTTCTTCATTGCATGATAATCCTGTTCTTCACAAAATCTCCATCACTGTTGCTTGCCATGGTTAAAAATAAAGTTTAAAATATATGGGTTAAAAATGGTTTTAAAATATTTTATTTTTATTTTCAAAGATGCAGCAACAGGAATGTTGAAAATAAAATTTTAATCTTTTCTCCACATGTAGCTGGACAAAAATCTTTTTTATCATCAAATTAGTTGCAAATTGATTTGAAACCACTTGAACCTGTCTTCAACCTCATTCAAGCATTAGATCATTGAACCATTAGATCTTTGAACCATATGCTCTGATACCACTTGCTGGGTTCTGAAGGTGATAAGGACGTCATGCGGAAGCTTACAATTGCAAATCATAAGGCGATAAATTAGATGACACATAAAACTATACTAAAAGACATAATATTATTATATGATATGACCAATTGGTCTACATAATTTAAAAACTAATAAAAAGCATAAAAATTGTAGAGAGAAAATCTCCCCATAAACAAAACTCTCTAAACAACTACATTGTGGATTCTATTGTTATGTGTTAGAAGAAACAAACCTATATTTATAGAGTCCTAAAACATTTCTTACTAGAAAAGGAGTCCTGAAGGAGAGAATAAACCAAATATGAAATAATATTATATTTTCCTTTCAAGAAAAGTAAAAACATTTATGGTAATGTTTTGTTTTATCTTTAAGGAAAAA
>JAJOOR010010044.1:0-29525 GCA_036250505.1 Solanum acaule | reverse complement strand
TGTATCAAGTTATCAACTTCTTGAATCAGATTCTATCTCTTATCTTTATTTTAAAATTTTCAACTTATTACTTATTGAATTATGTTAACAATTCACATAATGATTGTCTAAAAAAATGAATGTTTTTCAACGTTGAGTTGATAAAATCTTGTATAAAACTAATAAATAAAAGAAAAGTTATTCGAACAAATCATTTAGAATAAAAAATATTAAGTAATAATTAACATTTAAAAAATTAGAAAAATAAATTTTAAATAAATACATATGAATTTTATTTAGATTTTAGGCCTCTAATTGAAATTTCGCCTCTTAGGTAAAACAAGTGAAAAACACGCAACTTACTGCCATTAATATACCAAATTCAGTTCAAAACTTCAAATAAAATAGGTTACATTACCAGTAGAGGTGGATTTTAAGATTTTAATTTAACAAGTTCGACTTAAAATCTTATCAATGAGACATCAAAATTTTGAAATTATGAATTTGAATTTAATTAATTATTTTCTTGTACTCAATATCTGTAACGACCTGATTCCGTCGTTACGGAAAAGTCAATGAAAAAAGAATTGGGACCAGAAAACTTTTTCGTAGTAACTTGGAATTTTCTAACCTAGATGAGTATGACCCGTGATATCACGGGCCCAACATTTAACTTTGAAGTGGTTATTTTTTTATGCTTTGAAAAATCACTCTAATATAAAGCAGGTCAATTCTACATTTGCAGAAAATACCACTGAATGTAGAGACTGAATTTTGAATTTTATGCTATGAAATTACAAATAATTAAATCCATTTAATTTATTAGCAAAGTATATCAATTCCCGCACCATCAAACTCCAGTAGTAATTAAGAATTGGAGTTATTGGACATAGGAAAAAGGCAATATGCTTGATAACACTATTCTTACAATGAAAGATCTAACATAATGTGACTAAAAATATTACACTATTGCCATGAATTAGCACCATTTGTCAATGTCAAATGATACAAAAATGAAAATTTTGGTCCGTAATCTTGTTACTTTTATGTTAATGAATGATAGCCAGCACTAAAGAGACATATTTATCTTAGAGAATTAGATTTTCTACAAGGTAAAAAAAAATCCTTTATAGCAACTTTCAATATGGGAATGATATGGAAAGTGATTTACCTTATCATTTTTCTTTGGAAAATCTCATGGATAAGGTAAATCACTGACATTGACAAATGGACCAATGACTTGTTATATATTGACTTATTGTTGTGAACATGATTATGAACTATGACTTATGACTTCTTAAAGAGTTCTACTTAGTGTAAGTTGGGGTATGGGACTTCATTCATGCATTGCACAAGTGGACTTTAAGAGTGGTTGTGGTGTGAATTCTCTTATTGAAGCATGTGAAATTGCAAGTTGCTCGTAAATGATAATTGATATTGTATATGTTTGGTGTATGCATGTTTATGATGTTGTAATGACTTACATATGTTTCACTTAGTAGGATAGCCGCGTGATCCTACCAGTACACGGTGGTTGTGCATGTACTGATACTGCACTTGCTCTTATTTTTGTTGAGTACAGGGCATCTTACGGCGGCTATTGATGTACCTCAGCTATGTGACTATTGAGCGTGATCGGATTCAAGGGTGAATCAGTTCTTTCAGGCTTCTATGGATCCCTCTTGTTTAAGTACACTCTTTTGGACTCAAACTATTGGTTAAGTTGTTGTTTAGTTTCGGGGTTGTACCCCTTGTTCTTAGACTTGTCGTTAGTAGAGTTTTGATACATTGACTTTCAGGTTCTAGACATTATTCTTCCGCAATAGTTGTTAATTGTTTGTTAAACCTTTGAAGTTTATGGGAACTTCGCTATTTAGTTTATTTAACCTGCTTCCGTAGTTTAAATTGTTTAATTGGGTTGTAGTAATGGTTCTCCCACCGGAGAGTTAGTGTAGGTGTCACTCACGACGGTCTGGGTCGTGACAATATCAAAAATACCAAACTCATAATAGATTTTGGCCTATTTTTCTTTTTTGTCAAATTTATAATTTTAACTTTTCACGTGATATTTCAATATATGTTAAATTTAAAATTATAAAATTTAATTTTTTTATTTTCGTAACTTCGCATCAAGTAATCCAATCTATGACGACGAAAGTGTATTATTTCCACCACTAGCATCATAATATATACTATAATATACTATATTTGGGTTGTACTTGGTCCGTCCTCTTTGTGCCCCACTTGCTACTACTTGCAAAAATCGAGATGATAGTTGATATCCACCCTGGTTCGCAGAAAATGAATGGACAGGAGTAGAGAGGACAAAGAACCCATATCTCCATTTATCATACAAAAGATGGATTTTGATATGATCATCACTCTTATTGACCAAATATTGTAATATAATATACTATCACTTTACATGATTTCACATTATATAATAAGTACATAATAATAATAATAATGTTTCCTAGTCTTTTTTTAAAAAAAAATTATTTGATATTCGATATTCGTATGAATTTATGTTAGAAAGTTTCATATTGAAAAATAAAGTACTCTCTAATAAAGGTGACTCTGTATTGAGAGAGATTCAAATCAAATTCAATATTTCAGAGTAATTTTCCTGGATAGTCACCCATGTTTGGAAAATTACCTTGAAATATCACTTATGTTTGTTTTAGGACCACAATATCACCCAACTTTACCTCTTTTCCTCAAAATATACTTACACAAAAAAAACATTATCTCTCTCCTAATAGAATGCCATGTCACATTATTCTTTTTTCATTATTAACATTTTTTTTAAAAAAATTTAGACAACCCATATTACCTAGTAAAAAAAAATTACATAGCCCAAAAATTTCTACCCTAGTTCTAGGGGATTAGGCGGCAAATCTAAATATGAGCTCCTCCGAATTTTCAAGAAAATATGTGGCTTCCTCCGATTTTTCAAGCGAGATAATGTTTTTATATGGACACTAATGGGCAATGGCACCTTTTTTGTTGAGTCCGGAGCCAAAAGTGTAACTTTTTTTCTTTAAAAAACAAAAAAGGCACATAAAAAAAAAATTTAACCAAATGACAAAAATTGACGCCGCTCCGCTGAAAGAAATAAAAATCTCTGCCGATTTTTTCAAAAAAATATTTTTTCTTTAAAATCGTTGCTATAACAGCATTTTTATATTAAAAAAAATTAAAAGCAAAATTGCTGCTATTGCAGCGATTTTGTTTAAGAAATTAAAAAAAAAGTTCTGAAGTTAAATCGCTGCTATAGCAGCGATTTTGTTTAAGAAATTATTTTTTAAAAAAATCTTTACCCTTTCAGCGATTTAAATGAAAATTAAAAAAAAAATTAAAACTTTGCTGCTTCGGCAGCGATTTTTTCTTTAAAAAACTTAATTTTTTTTTTAAATGGCTGCCGCCGGAAATTTATGTAATTTAAAACTTGTTCTTTATGTTTTTTTTTTAATTCCTTAACAAAAAATCGCTGCTATATTCACTTTTTTTAAAAAAAATAAAAACGCTGCTATAGCAGCATTTTTAAAGAAATAATAAATTATTATTTTTTTTGAGAAAATCGCTTCCAAATGCAGCGATTTTTATTTCTTTTAACGGAACGACATCAATTTTTGTCAGAAGAAAATCGATCCGTCAGGAGGGATTTTGCCCTTTTGGTTAATTTTTTTTTGATGTGCCCTTTTTGTTTTTTGAAGGAAAAAAATGACCCTTTTAGCTTCGGACTCCCTTTTTGTTGATATTTTAATTCATTAGAGTAATAAGGTAACCATATTGTCAAACTACAAAGGATATAATGTTTTTAAAGAATTTTAAAAAATGTTAATAATAAAAAAGGAATAATGTGACATGGCATCCTATTAGGAGAGAGATAATATTTTTTTTTTGTCAAGTATATTTTGAGGAAAAGAGATAAAGTTGGGTGATATTGTGGTCCTAAAACAAACATAAGTGATATTCCTAGGTAATTTCCCAAACATAGGTGACTATTCAGGGAAATTACTCCAATATTTCATCAGTTTCATCTCTTCCTTTTAACAGGTCCTTTCACTACATCAATATTATAGATATTGAAGAGTTTTTTTTTTTTTTTAATTAAGAAAATACATTTGTTTTAGAATCTAATACGATTAAGAAAAGGGGCAAATTCTAATAAATCTTACCTTGTCTTGATTTTTCTAGTAAAATAATATTTTATTGCTGCTGCTTGTCATGATTTTAAAATAAGGCTAAATATATTATGACCTAAAATGATTTGAAAGATATGTCATTTATAGAGATGTAATTATAAGAATGTTGAGGATACAATACATTATTCATCTCCATATGTAGTACTCTGGACAATATCTTCATTATATTATTATGAAATTAGTTGTAACTTGATTTGAATTTTTCTTCAATAAATTAAATCGTTGGTTCTGATATCACTTGTTGAAATTAAAATAATATGGTATTATGAAGAAGTTAATAATTGTAAATATTGATGGCTTGAAATCAGCTGACAAAGAAAATTAAGTTTAAAAAACATAAGTAATATTTAATATAATTTGGTCAAATGATCTATGTTTTGAAAACAAATACAAAAATCATAAAACTTATTGAGAGAAAAAATCTCTCCCCTAAACAAAATCTTTAACGATTATATTATGAATACTATTATGTTCTTCAGTGAGAATAAAGATGATAGATATAAAAGAGTTCTTTTGTACAAAGAAAATATTTCTAAATTAAAACATAATCACAATAAAATCCAAAATAGAAAATTCACAACAAATTCTAACAAAAAATATATTTTACACATATATTAAATTGCAAATA
Source organism: Solanum acaule (assembly GCA_036250505.1). Lineage (NCBI taxonomy): Eukaryota > Viridiplantae > Streptophyta > Magnoliopsida > Solanales > Solanaceae > Solanum > Solanum acaule. Next base: position 24,710 of record JAJOOR010010044.1, on the reverse strand, counting down.
TTACTAGCAAAACCAACTAACTCATTAAGTTCATTAAAAAAGAAATCGCTATCTATCTATCAAAAATAATTCCATCCTTAAAATTCAAACTCAAAACATCACATCAAAAGGAATGAGAAAAGACAATAAAAGACACCTGGAGTTGCCCTGAATTTTTAAAAGGCGAAATGGTCTGGTAAACCCCTATACTTGTTTGAATTTGTATTGTAGAACCTTCTACATAACTCCTTACCAACTGAACCCTTAAACTCAATCAAAACAAGATTTTTAAACCCCTCCTACCATGTGTGTAATTCACTCACCCATAAATAGATGACACGTCAGATCCATGTCACATAAATCAATAACATGTCATAATTATCTCCATTAACTATATTTTTAATTATAAATCAAAAATATTAAATAAAAGGAAAAATAATAAAATTTTAATTTATTCAATTAAAATAAAATTTGGGACTCCACACACCAAATCACCTGCCATCTTCTTCTCCCCAACCCATTTCCACCGTGAAATAGCCTCAAGCCACCAGATCAGAAAGTCGTCGCCGCCACTCTTCTTGCTAGCGAGACAATATATTCTCTCTCTCATACCCATCTCTATCTCCGCCGCACATTCTCACCATTTTCCTTTCCTCCTGTTTCAATCTCACAAAATCAACATTCTAAGCTACCGCATTACCAGCTTTGGCAAGCAAACCTTTTCGCCGCCGTGACCAACTCCTCTCACCCTCACCCACCTTAGTCTCCTCTCCATTGTCTTCCTTTCACTGCACCACCAGCAAACCAAGACTGCCTCTCCTCTCCATTCTCTCCGGCCACCAACAAACCTCCTCGTCGCCTCCCGTTCGAGCGAAAAATGGATTAGTGTTAAGATCTCTGCTAAAGTGTAGAGAAGAAAGAGATAAGGGATTAGGGGCAGGGGTTAGGGCAGTGATTGGGTTATCTAAAAAAGAAAGTAAAATGGGGAAGAAGAAGATTTTTTTTTAAAAAAAATAATTACTATTTTATTCTTTTATAATTTTAATAGCTCTTTTTAATTCAGATATGATGTTTACTTGCTTACACGCGAGTGTAATCACACACTCCTGCCAACTCAGCCAATTTAATGCCACATATGATGGGTCAACGGTCAGAGGGGTTCGATATATTGCAATTTATTGGGTTTAAGGGTTCAATTGATAAAACGTTATGTAGGAGGGTTCATAATACAAACGTGTACAAGTACAAGGGTCCACTGGACCCTTTTGCCTTTTTAAAAAGACACATGAAGTTTGTTGGCGTCCTATTACCCCATGAAACTATTTCAAATCGCAACAATTAAACACTTTTGACCCATTTTCACAACAATCGTGTTCTCACATCTGGAAAGCGCGTGGAGGAGTAAAAATACACCCCCAAACCAGTGTAAAAATGCCATGTGGCACTGGCAATTTGAGTTTTCTTCATTATTAAAATACCTACTTCTCATCTTCTCCAAAACCTCCATTGATATATGTTGAAGAGCTTTCTATCTACAACCACACAAAAAAATTCTTCATTCTCAATGAAATTTTCATTTAGCTTTACTAGCTTCAATTTCTTCTTTTTATTTTATTTTATTTTAAAGTTATGAGATTAACGAATTTGTAAATCCTGAAAGTGCAATTGCAAACAAATTTCAAAACTAGATCAGTGAAGAAACATTCAAACTCAAATCAGTCCTAAACTAACACTACATACACATGCATAATAGATATCACAAGAAGAAAATAACAACAAATCACTATAAAAATGATTTTTCAAAAAATCACTACTATATATAAAAAATATTTTTTAACCAAAATTTGCATTCAAATCAAGAAGCAATTAACATGTGAGCCTTCACTTCTTCGTTTTGACTCCATAATTCAAGAAATTATCACTGCAAAACTAATTTATTGTGACTATTGGAATGCTTAGGATTTTGATCATCAAAGAGAGAGAGTATAGTGAAAATTTGAAAGGGGTTTAGGGTTAAATGGAGTGGGTCATGATTAAAATGTGAATGGGTCAAGATTTTATCCAATTTTTACTAAATGGGTTGAAAAAAATATGTAATTATATTATTAAATGGGGTGAGACTCACGCACATGCATTGAGAATGCAGATTGTGTAAAAAGTGCGCATGTATTGTAATTTTGAAATGTTTTGTGGGGTAATAGGACGCCCACAAAGTTAAGGTGTCTTTTTAAAAATTCGGAACAACTTCAGATATCACTTTATGTCTTTTCTGAAAAGGAATTTCATTTCTATCGGTTCCCCCACATTCTTTTGATGTGTTACTAACTATTTATAATATGCATGAATAGATAGTTTAAGATCAAGTAAATAACCTTTTAGAACTTATTAAGCTACACTAAACTTATAAAATTCTAATACATTTTTGTTTATTTATTTATTTTATGGAAGATGCGTAACCAAAAAAGACAGTGGTTTGAAGATGCACCACACGCATAGAACACGGCAAAATCAAGAAAAATAATTAAAAGGAATTAGGTAATACCAAAAAGAAAAAAAAATGTTTTTGTTTTCTTGACACTTTTTGGCTAGTGATTGATTGTACCCACTTTGTTTTTCTTTTTATAAAAAAACAAAAGTATTGGTATTTATCATATGAATTACTCTCAATATATATATATAACTAGATATAGTATGTCCGTGTTAAGCACGGGCCCAACGAATTTAGCTTCCTTGTATTAGCGTAACATTTATTCTTACACTTGGTAAATATAGAATAAATGAAATTTCATAAATTTAAACTTACAAAATGATAGAAATATTGAGACAACACATAACAAACACTACTTGATAAGAAAAATAAACTTTTAACTTTAACTTAATTTCAAAAGATAACTCATACGGAGAGAATTATTCACGATCATAACAAAATCAAGTCCCTCATCCACAACCAACCGGGGAAACTTCATATGACACGAGATACTTCTTTGTTATACTATAAAGTAAGATTACAATAATACTTTCCATTCAAATTGAATAATCTATAAATTTACAAGTGTTGACAATATTAGCAAACCGTAATATGAGGCTCGTAGGGAAAAGGAAGCGGGTTATGGTTAATTTGAAAAGGGAAAAATATATCAAACTGCAAGGCTCTTCAGTTTGAATGAGGTAGGTCAAAACATTAAGGTTATATCAAGCTTTGAGGTCTCATTAACTATGATCATCCATACAGCCCAACTGTTTTTAAAAAAAACTTGAAATTTAACATCTCCAGTAGTTAATCAAACCTAATTAACTATGCCCTGCTCTGTCACCAAATACCCATTGAACACTTGTTCCATGGCTTATCTCAGTTCTCTTCTAATAGAAGAGGAAGTGTAAAGTTCGTAGGTTGTTATTCTCATGCTCTTCCAATCACATGAGATGTAGAAACCCATTACGTTTAATCAACATATAGTTTATGTTCAATGTGTTTTATGCCTTTCTTAACGAAAGGGGTAATAACGTAATTTCATCAATAAATGGAAAGAGACTGAAACTTACATATAAATTACATTTGTTGAAAGCGTTTTATGTCTTTCTTTCTCGGCTCAATTAATGTTGAGTATAAAATGAAAAAATAATTATCTTTTATCGATATGATAAAAGTAATAAATATATTTCAAAAAATGTAGACAAATATAATTAAACAGAAAGGGTAATAACGTTATTTCAACAATAAATGGAAGAGACTAAACTTACACATAATTCGAATTCTTTGAATGTGTTTTATGCCTATATTAATGGAAGGGGTAATAATGTAATTTCATCATTGAATTGGAAGAAACTAAAACTTACACATAAATTACATTCGTTGAATGCGTTTTATGCCTTTCTTTCTCAACTCAATTAATGTTGAGTATAAAATAAAATAAAAAATTATCTTTTTTCTTTATGATAAAAGTAATAAATAAAAGAAATATATATATTTTAAAAATATTGGACAAATAAAATTAAACGGAAAGGGTAATAACATAATTTCAACAATAAAAATCGTGTCTTAGAGATCTTCTTTTTAATACTCCTGATAAGGCGAGAACAACTAAAATCCTCCCTTTGGCTTCTTAAAACTTAATGTTGATGGTGCGTTCAACTCGACAGGTGAGGGAGATGACATTGGAAGAGTCATAAGAAACCAAACATGCTGGCTTGAAACACTAAAACATCCAGATATTTTCATTATCAGAAACTAATGCCTTTACTCCTACAGACTTAAAGATCTCATTTTTAAGCTTAAGAATCTCAGAGTCAGTCAAACTTAAGAATCTCAGAGTCGGTCAAATATTTATGAAGATGAATAATCTTAGACATCATATTAGCAACTTCAAATGAAAATATCCCTATAAACAACTTCTCTTGCTGGCTTTGTTTCTTCATATATAGATAATTTCTTTGAATTTTCAATAAGTAAAGAGTGTTTCTTGACATTAGTACTTACCTGACTACCCATTCTCAAACACCAAGGCTCAACCACCTGACAATATAGTGTAACTTCCAAGGAGTGATACCTTTGTTTGTAAAAGGAGTGAATCACATCAAATTTCAACTTTCCTCACCCCATTAGTACAACACCATTCAAATCCAGTGACGTGAGTCCTTTCTTCAAAGTCATATTATCAAATCTTTTCAGCATCTCTCGTGTTTTTGAAAATATAGTGTAACTTTTATGGAATGATGCTATTGTTTAGAAATTAGTTCAACCAAACGAGTGAATCACAATTCCACTCCAGTGAATGGATTCCAGTCTTCAAAGTCGTAGTTTCTGCAAAGTTGGTCTCTATTCCTAGTGGCTTGGCATATTCTATACAGATGCAACCTTTATTTATAAGTCATGGCATAATGCTGCCTTTATGTTCCTTTTCAATTGTATTTCCATTTTAAAGATGCTTTTGTGATCATTTATATTTTTATTAACTTAAAAGCTATAGATTTTAGAAGTTATAAATGTGATGTAGTTTGGCTAATGCCTTCAGATTTTATAAATATACTGGAAAGTTGAAATAGGCAGGAGGTGTAAACCTCTAGAAACAGTTTTGGGGGCCTCTCTGTTTATGTATTTTCTGGACCATTTGGTTTGATAGAAATAGTGCTTGCAAATGAAGTTGGAGGGAAGGATGGAAATAGATAATAGTGGTGCTTGTTTTAAAAGCACACATTATCTTGTGTTTAGATTATTTGAAGAAAGATAAGCAATGCTGTTATTTTGTATTTTGTCCTTAATATGTAATTTGGTCATTGGCAAATTTTAAGTATGTTTAAGCTTTTCTTCCTTATCCTTTTATTCTTTCCCTAAAATTGAACAAAAATAAGCAAACTTCTATTTCTCCTACTTCTCCTATCCCTTTGTTGCTCACACTTTCTCCAATTTAATGGAATTTTAGAGCCTCTCTGTTAGTGTAAAGGAACTTCCATGTCATTTTCCTGTTTCATCTTAATTAGTGAATTTGCTTAGAGACAGAACACTATATTCCCATGAGGAGCAAAGCATTCACTTCCATATAGCATTGTTGGTCTTATAACTAGGGATGTATTGTACTTTAATGGCTTAACATTCACTTCCATATAACATTGGTGGTCTTAATAAATATTCTATAAAACATTCACTTCGCTACACATTGTTCTATCACATAAATTTGGTAGCACTCCATTTCAAGCATTTGATTTTGATTCTTTGTGTAACATCTTTTTATTCTGTTCTCTGGAACAACGAACATAAAAACTTAGAAATTAGAAGAGAAAACTTCTTCCTGACTTGATTAACTCTCACAATGTACAAGATTGCCTCCTTATAGAGGAAGTTTTATGTGATGTATGATATGGTGGGCAATCATTTTGTCTACAAATAAGTAAAGTTAATATTTAATTAAATGTAAAATATCCTCAGATATGGTATAGAGTACTCGATATGCATGGTTTTCCTTATTCAAGTGTAATGAATCTAGAAAATGTACTTTGTGCTTAACTCAATGTCAAAAGGTAGTTCATGAAGTTGGGTTTGTTTAAAGATCACACAAGTAGATACTAAATAATAGTTCCAGTGAAATTGGGAGCTCAGTCCGGTGAACTAGCAACATCCAGCAGTTTAACATCGAATCAAACAGGCCGCCTGACCCATCCAAAACAGTAAACATTCTTAATTAGGTACTGAGTACAGATTCTCTTTCTATTACAATTTGATTATCGATATTAGCCTACTACAATTTGCTAAGTTATCTAGTGTGCTTGAGCTTCAGATGTCTCTTCGTGAATGACCTCAGGGAATGTGATTGAGCATATCTTAATTTGCATGTGCACAACTATCTCTCTTGCTACCCTCGACTTTTGATATTGGAAACTTTGAAATCTTTTCATGTTCTGCTTCCTTCATATTAGAGATGTTACTGTAGCAAACAGAAAACATATTATGCTTCCCTCTTAGAAAAAAAATAAGTTGGTGCCTCGAATGTGCTCTCTATTTTGGTCTGATAGCTGTCATACTTTTTCTTGTGTGATTTCTATATTGAACTGGCAGTCTGCTTCCCAAAAGATGACTCATCCAAAGTTTGCAAGGTTCAAATAGCTTTAATTCATGTATGTACTCTCCATTCTATTTGAAACTTCTTGATCCTCCTCCTTGTCATCCAAAGAAGGAAAGAGTTATGCTAGTCCCTTGTTATTATGTTTTGTTTTGTTGGCCTTACGAACTAATTGTTGATCATTACAGAAAATCGTTAAATAGTTAATAGATGTTGGGAAGAGACTACAAGTTATTGTTGACATGCCTTCTTTTCTTTCAAACTTTAATGTTTTGCATCTTTTTTAGTAAATACTTTTGAGATTATATGGTTCTTCTTTTAAGAGTTGATTCTTTGTTTTTAAATTGACATAAGTTTTTTTTCTTACAGATCAAGAATTTGAATATGAAGAATATATCGTTCAACAATGTACGGAGCAAGTTGAAGTTCAAGAGCTAGGGATTTTACTTTAGTTAGGGGTGGTTTAAATTAAAGACAATGTCTTATTATTTACTTTTTGCAATTTTTCTCTTTTTAGGAGTTGATAAAGATATATTATGCTACTTGAATATGATATATCTTTCTTTAATTAGTTCTTTGTATTGACCATGAAATTTTATATAATGAATTAAATTATTTAGTTTATTTTGAGTGTTTCTGTATTCATTGTATAAAATTTTGTAAAACAACATATGAAATTGGTTCTTTTAAACTCTTTTATAATTGACTTCTTAAATTTTTTGAATAAACAACAATTAGCGACATGAAATGTGGTCATTAATAGTATTGGTATTGAAATTAATATAATTAACGAAAGAACATTTGGTCGGTAAAAGTACCTGTACTAAGGCATATCCGGTCGTTAAAAAGGACATATAACGACCGGAATTTATATTGTCGTTAAAAAAAACTTTTAGCGACCGGATGTTAATTCGGTCGTTAACTTTTAACGTCCAGACTTTTAACGACCGGCGACGACCGAATTTATTACGGTCGTTAGTGACTTGTAGCGACCGGATTTGGACCTTTAACGACCATATTTCCCTTCGTTAAAGACCATTTTTCCTGTAGTATCAATTAATGTTGAGTATAAAATGAAAAAATAATTATCTTTTATCGATATGATAAAAGTAATAAATATATTTCAAAAATTGTAGATAAATAAAATTAAACGGAAGGGGTGATAACGTAATTTTATTAATAAATGGGAAGAACCTGAAAATTACACATAAACCGCATTCGTTAAATGCGTTTTATGTTTTTCTTTTTCAGCTCAATTAATGTTGAGTATAAAATGAAAATAATAATTATATTTTCTCGATATGATTAAAGTAATAAATAAAAGAAGTAAATATAATTTAAAAATATTGGACAAATAAAATTAAACAAAAGGGGTAATACCGTTATTTCAACAATAAATGGGAAGAGACTGAAACTTACATACAAAAATCGCATTCGTTGAATGTGTTTTATGCCTTCCTTTCCAAGCTCAATTAATGTTGAGTATAAAATGAAAAAATAATTATCTTTTCTCGATATAAAAAAGTAATAAATATAAAAAAAGAAAAAAATATTGAACAAATAAAATTAAACGGAAGGAGGAATATGTAATTTCAACAATAAATGATAAGAGAATTAAACTTACACATAAATTGCATTCGTTGAATGCGTTTTATGCCTTTTTTTAACGGAAGGGGTAATAACGTAATTTCATCAATAAATGAGAAGAGACTGAAACTTACACATAAATTGAATTTCTTGAATGCGTTTTATAACTTTTTTCTCAGCTCAATTAATGTTGAGTATAAAATGAAAAAATAATTATCTTTTCTCGATATGATAAAAGTAATAAATAAAAAATATATACCTCAAAAATTGTAGACAAATAAAATTAAACGGAAAGGGTAATAACGTAATTTCGACAATAAATGGAAAGAAACATAAACTTACACATAAATCGCATTCGTTGAATGTATTTTATGCCTTTATTAACGGAAGGGGTAATAACGTAATTTCATCAATAAATGGAAAGAAACTAAAACTTACACATAAAATCGCATTCGTTGAATGCGTTTTATGCCTTTCTTTCTCAGCTCAATTAATGTTGAGTATAAAATAAAAAAATAATTATCTTTTCTCTTTATGATAAAAGTAATAAATAAAAGAAATATATATATATTTTAAAAGTATTGGACAAATAAAATTAAACGAAAAGGATAATAACATAATTTCAACAACCAAAATTGTGTCTTAGAGTTTCATCTTCTCTCTAATACTCCTGATAAAGCGAGAACAACTAAAATCCATATGAAGTGGTTTTATCCTCCCTTTGGCTTCTTAAAACTTAATGTTGATGGTGCGTTTAACTCGACAGGTGAGGGAGATGACATTGGAAGAGTCATAAGAAACCAAACATGCGATTGGATTACTAGTTTTATTTAACAAAAGCATGGCCCAAAATCACACCATGACTGAGCTAGAAATCCTTCATGTCGGTTTTTCTCTGACTCACTCCCTCAAGATGAGTCCACTGAAAATTGAAACAGACTCCATTGATATATTGCAATTGCTAGATCATATTCAATCACCTTATCCTTGAATGCAGTTCATTGTTGAAGAGGTTGCAAAATCCAGTGGTCCACCATAGCTTTAAAGAAGGGAAATACGTAGCAGATATTTTGACTAAACAAGGTTCCATGCTAACAAGATATAATACCATCCTATAATTCCCTCCAGATAGTGTCAAAAGCCAGCTTGCTAAAGACAAGGATATAGTAATCACTACTAGACTAGTTTAGCCTTCTATTTGTAATAAGTTAGTTCGTTTTGGAAATCTTACTGTAATTACTAACCCATTTAGGAATCAGGCCCGTCTGAACAACATTGGGGGCCTAAAGCGAAACTGAAGAGAGGGATCCTAATATTTTATTTTGTTCATCATATATACTTTTATTTAAAATCTATTTTTCTAGCTATTTTAGATGTGAAGTCATTAGGTACTGTTTTATAATCAATTTGTTTTAATAATTCTTTTTCAAATGGTAATATAGCTAATTCATGAGACATTGTTGATCTTAAAGAAGATTTAAACAATTTTAATTTTGAAAAAAACTTCTTTCGGCTGAGGTAACGATTACAGGAACTGTTAACATTATTCTATAAGCAATATGTGTATTTGGAAAAGAATCAAGTCTTTTTATTTGATTGAGTATTTTCGTTAGATCATTATCTTCTACTTGCATTATTTCCTTTAACAATTTTAATTCAAAAAATAAATCTAAACCATCAATATCAGAATAACTATTCTTGTTGGATTATAAAATTGTGGATACTACTGGTTCTCACTTGCGTGGGCCTTCTTTTTTAGTTACCTAGTTTGGCCTTAACGATTCTTCTTTAGTACTAAAAAATAGTACTAGTACTAGTAGAAATGATGAAAAAGTGGGGTTTCTTGAAAATGATTGTGATATATTTGACAGAAATTTTTCATGGACGTCCGTTACGACCTTATTATAGGCGTGAGTTGGTCCCAAGGGGTGAACAAGTATATTTTCAAGTTCCAACAAGCCCGAAAAAAGAATATCCACATTTTACCGATTAGCGTGTGCTATAGTCCATGGATGTTTGGTGATTCAGGATTTCAACTTATTTTGGGCAGAAGTTTTTCATGGACGTCCATTACGACCTTATTAATGGCGTGAGTTGGTCCCGAAGGGAAAACGGGTGCATTTTCAATTTCAAACGAGCCCCAAAGTAGAAAAAACCAGAGTCCATGTACTTTTGGTGATTTGAAATTATGACTTGTTTTTTGGTCAAAATTTTTTATGAACGTACGTTACAACCTTATTAATGGTGTGAGTTGGTCTCGAGGGGCAAATTGACGCATTTTTTAGTTCAAATGAGCCCTAAAGTAGGAAAAAGTAGTGTTTACTGATTTTCGTGTGTTATGTCTATGGATTTTTGGTGATTTGGGATTCCAGCTTGTTTTGTACTAAAATTTATCATGGACATTCATTACGACCTTATTAATGGTGTGAGTTGGTCCCGAGGGAAAAACACTTTCAAATTCAAATGAGCCTCAAAGCAGGAAAAACCATCTTACCAATTTTCGTGGGTTATTAGTCCATGGATTTTCGGTGATTCAGGATTTCGGCTTGTTTTTGGCCAAAAATTTTCTTGGACGTCCTATGACCTTATTAATGGCGTGAGTTGGTCCCGAGGGCAAACATGCTCATTTTCAAGTTCAAATGAGCCACAAAGCAAAAAAAACCAGATTTTACTAATTTTCGTATGCCCATGAAATTTTGGTGATTCAGCATTATGGCTTGTTTTTGGCTGAACTTTTGCATAGAGGTCCGTTACGACCTTATGAATGGCGTGAGGTTGTCTCGAGGTGAAAGCATGAGCATTTTCAAGTTCAAATGAGCCCCTAAGCAGGAAAAACCAGATTTTACCAATTTTCGTGTGCATAGTCCATGGATTTTTGGTGATTCAGGATTCCAGTTTGTTTTTAGCCGAAATTTATCATGGACGTCCATTACGACCTAATTAATGGTGTGAGTTGGTCCCAAGGGGTAAACAAGTGCATTTTCAAGTTCAAATGAGCCACAAAGCAGGAAATCCCAGATTTTTGTGTGCTAGTCTACATATTTTTGGTCATTTTGGATTCCGGCTAGTTTTTGGCCAAAATTTTAATGAACGACCGTTACAATCTTATATGACCTAATTAATGGCGTGAGTTGGTTTTGAGGGGAAAAGGGCGCAATTTCAAGTTCAAATGAGCCTTAAAACAGAAAAAACCGAATTTTATCGATTTTCGTATTCTATAATCCATGGACTTTTGGTGATTTAGGATTCCGGCTTATTTTTTATCAAAATTTTTTATGGATGTCTGTTATGATCTTATTAATGGTATGAGTTGGTCCCAAGGGGGAAACAGGCGCATTTTCAAGTTCAAATGAGCCCCAAAGCAGGAAAAACCTAATTTTACCGATTTTTGTGTATAGTCCATGAATTTTTGGTGATTCAAAATTTCGGCTTATTTTCTGTTGAATTTTTTTTATGGACGTCCATTACGACCATAATAATGGCGTGAGTTGGTCAGAAAGGGTAAACATATGCATTTTCATGCTCAAACAAGCACGAAAGCAAGATAAACCAGATATTATCAATTTTCATGTGCTATATCAAGATTCTGGCTTGCTTTTGACCAAACTTTTTCATTGACGTCTGTTACGACCTTATTAATTGTGTGAGTTGGTCCTGAGAAGCAAAGATACGCATTTTCAAGTTCAAACGAGCTCCAAAGCAGGAAAAACTAGATTATATTTAACCGATTAACGTGTGCTATATATATATAGCCTATAGATTTTTGGTGATTTAGGATTTCGTGTTTTTTTGTCAAAATTTTTCATGCACGTCCGTTACAACCTTATTAATTATGTGAGTAGTTCCCGAGGGGCAAATGGGCACATTTTCAAGTTCAAATGAGCGCCAAATCAGGAAAAACTATATTTTACCGATTTTCATGTGTCCATGAATTTTTGGTGAGTCAAGATTCCAACTTATTTTTGGACAAAATTTGTCATGGACGTTTGTTACGGCCTTATTAATGGTGTTAGTTGGTCCCGAGGGGCAAACGGGCGCATTTTCAAGTTTAAACAAGTTCCAAAGGATGAAAAAATAGATTTTTACCAATTATCGTGTGCTATATAGTCCATGAATTTTTGGTGATTCGGGATTCTGACTTGTTTTTGGCCGAAATTTTTCATGAACATCCGTTACTACCTTTTTAATGGCGTGATTTAGTTCCGAGAGGCAAACGGGCGCATTTTCAAGTTCAAACGAGCCCCAAAGAAGGAAAAACTAAATTTTACCAATTATCGTGCGCATAATCCATGGATTTTTGGTGATTCAGGATTCTAACTTATTTTTGGATGAAATTTTGCATGAACCTCCATTACTACTTTATTAATGGCGTGAGTTGTCCCGAGGGGCAAAATGACACATTTTCAAGTTCAAACGAGCCCCAAACTAGGGAAAACTAGATTTTACCAATTTTCGTGTGCACTCCATTAATTTTTTGCTGAAATTTTTCATGGACGTCCGTTACAACCTTATAATGACGTGAGTTAATTTGACAGGCAAATGGGTGCATTTTGAAATTCAAACAAGCCCCAAAGAAGGAAAAATGTAACACCCATAGAGCTTGTCGTAAGGGTTAGAGTCGTAAAATTTGCTTCACGTACTTAGAATGAATGGCTTAGGGGTTAAACGTCAAGGTACGACTCCCCAAAGAGCAACCAAGGGTCCTTGAGGAGGACACTAAAGTCCACCTAAACACTGAGCAAAACAGTGTACCCACGGAAGGACCAACGCCCCGTAAGGTGGTCCACGCTCCGTGGGTGGAGCCTCATGGATCAAGGCCAAGTCAAGGAGATGCAGACCCTGATCCTCCCCCTCCCCGGACTTAGAGGACCCTTGCCCCGAGCCCTTCTCCACATACACATCCCCCTGAACCTCAAGGTGACGTGCCCCGATGCCCACCCCCCGAACCTCAACGATTTCTAATTGAATTTCAACACTCAAGACATCTAATCCTGAAAGGCTGCTATATATAGTCTGAAGTTGGGCATCATCAAAGCTGTATTTCTTATCAAATGATTGTTATCTTGGAAACTGTCAGGCAAGACTTAATTAATTACTAGGAATCTAAATGGGGAATCATGTTACTGCTTAGAATCATATAATGGTGATAATGCATCTAATGTTAAGTTGCACGAATAGATTGTAAAGTTGTTACAACAGTACTATCACAGACTGAATACTAAGTCTCATCAACTTGACATAGATTCCAGTTCTTCAATAATTCAACCTCAACAGGGAGATAAGAAAAAGTTCCCAGTTTCTATACTTACATAAATAATCTTAAAAATATAACATGTCTCCTCAAGTAACTATCAAAAATATTGATAATGTAGTGCTCCTAATATTGTCAATTCAATCAATAACATTGATGTTGATCAATTACAATCGACTAACACTCAAACGATCACAAGACTTCAATATATCAACATTAATTAACCTAACAAAATAGAGTAATCAATACAATCAATTGCACATTAAATAAGAAGGGTGTGAAAATCATACAATGCAAAACAAAGTTGAAACTACTTTTACAAAATAAAAAATTAGCTATACTGTTTGAGTACCTGGGATGTAGAATATTTGCTCGACAAAGACAAGAAAGTGAAGAATAAGAATGAATCCGGTAAAACCTACAAAAAAAAGTGTAAATTAAGAACAAAAAGATAAAACCTTAAGCCTTTACCGAATTTTAATATAATATTTTGTTCAATTAGTTTAAAAAACTGGACACAAAAATACAACCATAACTTCAAAATCTTAGTAGTGGTTATGCGATGAGTGGTCGTTTCAGCCATGAATTGCTAGATAAATTGTAGGATTAATTACTTTGATGGATGTAGCTATAGAATCTGAAATTAGGAATGTATATGGAATTGAAACTTGGATTACCTGTGAAGATGGAATTCGTATGAAACTGAAACCTTGGATTACCTGTGAAGATGGAGATTGTGTCTAACCTTTGAATTAGGCATTTAATAACACACAGAGTAAAGTAAAACAATCGATAGTTAAAGTTTGATACTCACACTTGGTCATTGTCCAATTTCTAAGCAACTAGCACCTTCTCAAAATAAACAGTTGCCGGGAGGACTAGTTACATGGTTACAATCCAACATACTATTAGTTTCAAAAAGAGCAAGACCTACTGCCCTAAGTACCTGTTCAATGGGTGAGAAACGTTGGTTGTTGGAAGTGTTGCTCCAACTTTAGGAGTCATTTCTGGGTGCAGAGAAACAAAGAGCAGAGGCTGCAAGGGTAGCAACAACTTAGATGTATATCATCACAATAGAAGTGCTTCCCTGGTTTTATAGACCACAATGTGCCTTTTATATTATTCAGAAACACTTACAGTATTTTGAATGTTCTTTCCACTGCAAATGTACTTGGAAAATGGGAATAAAAAAGTTGTTCAACAGTTGATTGGTTAAATACTGATGATTTGAAAGGCCTCGTGTTGTCAATGAAACCAAATCCTTGTGTGCGCCGAAAACAGTAAATGAATAACCATATTTCTAACTTGCCCTATTCGCCCATGAAGTATAAAAAGTGTTAATGAATACAAGGTAGATTTATGTGTATCTACAGATAAGAAAACAAGTTAAGGATACCTTTATCACCTAACTGGTAGTTCTCAAACCTCAACTCCTCCTGGCTTTTATCTTGACAAGTCTGCATTCCATAAATGGATTGAATTTCTCCACCACCGGGTCTGGTGCTATCTATCTCTGGAGTTCCAATGTATGAACGATGTTGTTCTACTTCCTTTCTGATTAATACCAAATATGGACTTTCCAAAACCAGAGCTCTTGAGCAAAGGCGTTGTACTTTCTTTTTCTGGTTTGCAAATTTGATCTAAGATTGAATACTAGGGATATTCAAAAATATAAAATATGAATAAATAGTACTTACTACTGTTTAACAAAAGCTCATCATGGATTTCAGATCAATATAGAGCATATAATAATGCACATTTAACGGGGAAAGAAGATAATATTGTATTTGTAATTCTAAAATAAAAGGTTAAGGTTGTTTATCTCTTGTTATTTGACTAGTAATTAGTATTGAGATATATTATTTCTGCTAGAGACTGAATAATAGACCTATAGATTATCCCACCACAAAACCATAAAAAAACCCAGATTAAATTCTCCAATTCTTTTTCTGCTATGGTGTTCATTCTCTAATTTCTATGCTCCATTAGTTGAGATTCTTTCCTTTGTGTGAATACTTGCATCTGAATAGTGTTGTAAATTGTTTAATTTATATGTTATTGAAGGTAAGACGTGTTGTAAATTGTTTACTTTCAATGTTGGGGGTGTGGAAAGAAGATAATATTGTATTTGTTGATTTTAGGAGCATACTTTTAGTGTTCTATTAATAACTTTTCTTTTGGCTCTCATTTCTGAGTCTGAAGGACATAAGGTGGATCATATGGACTAAATAAAGGGTCAAAATCATAGGGGTAAAGAAAGCAACTTAATAAAGATCAAGAAAGTTAGCTCAGAAGGTACTAATTTCCCTACAAAAGTTTGTGGAAAATTTGCCGATGGATCTGGACCTTATCCTTCGCTCAAGACTTTGGTATCTTAAGAAAAAGAAGCAATGACGGTAGTGTTATTACAAGGGCTGGAATTAAAGCTCCTGCTACAAGGGACAACAAATTGGCTTCTGTGAAACATGCCGAAGCTGGCACCACTTCTTGTGATGACCTTCAGTATCAAATTCAACGAGAAATGATCCCAAACCTTTGCTAAAGCTCAAGTTCAAGAATCCTTACCATGAAAATCAAAATGCCTGAGCTTCTCCAGAAGAGGAGGACAAAAGCATGGTTAAGGGCCAGAGGTCTAAAAGAAAGAGAGCACCAACCTTTGGAGAAAAAGCATTAACCAGGGTTGATGATAATTCATCACATCGGTATGAAGACATACTTATAATACAATGGATGAGTTCTTGGATGCTAACTGGATACTGCAGAAGTTGGGAAAATATGCAAAAAGAAAGAGAGTGGAAGTTCATCATTCGTCTGATAATACCTGGTAAGCTTATTGTACATCAAGCTGACTACTATGCATACTTAAAATCTATGTAACTTTAATGGAAACGAGTGTTGTGATATTCTGTTAATCATGACAGCGATGAGAAAAGGGCAATCAATAGAGCAAGTGGATTGTATTGGAATACAAGGATATAGTAGGATAAAGAAAAGGAACACATTATCTATAGTTACAATTTTCATTTGGGCTTTTAAATATCAAATAGAAGAGCATTCATATAAATCTGTACCACACTTTTTTTGAGGTGTGCTAGTTTGACCTTTCAATTCATTTTCTTTTTCAGGCATAGAGGGACAGTCGTAGAAGTCTTTGAAGGCTCATCAGTTGTGTCTGTTGCTCTTGATGATGGGAAGAAGAAGAACTTGGAACTTGGAACTTGGAAAGCAAGAAATATGTTTTGTATCTCAGAAGCTAAAATGTTGACTGCTATTAAAATTGGTTATTAGATGCATCGTATGTTGCGACTTTTGATGCCAAGAGCATGAGGAAGAACTGCTGCCTCTTGGTGGACCCTAAGGAAGTAATTGATCGTTGCAGGTCAAATTTCATGGTTACTGCACCCTGAATCGTGTGGATCCTAACTATTTCTAATGGAGTCATAGTTCATTTGATTGATATAATTATAGCTTCAAGTTTACATCTTTACCACACTAAAGCAGAAATGATCAGCAATCAACACTCCACCACATATATATAATAATCAATCAAATAAACCATAATTAAGCTATTAAGATAAAAAAATTAACTTCATCAACCATATATTAACTAAATTCACAATCTCTCATCACTACAGAAACTCAATCTCATCAAATTCATAACTTTTTCCACTTCTTTCCCTTTAAAAGTGTAAAAGAATAAAAATTAAAAATCATATTAATTCAAACATAAACATATATACATTTAATTTAGACAATAATTCAAAAAAATCCAAAAAAAAAAAAAAATGAGGATACCTCAAGGCCAGCCCGTCACAGTGGAGAGATTTGATGACTTCAACATTTCCGTGATTAACTTGCTGATACAGAAGCTCGCCTTTGGAATGTTGTTGCCCCATTCAAGAAATTTTTTTTTGAAGAAAATTGGCAAATTCAATAATAGTACTCATATATCTACATGGAGAAAGAGAGATTATGCCACATAACTGACTAAAACCAACACACGAGACCCCCAAAGAAGAAAAGAGACTAATAATATGCCCAGATTCAGTTATTATCGAATTCAACTCAACTTGACAAAAACCCTGTTCTCAAGTATCATGCATATGCATTTAGAGAAGGGGAAATTAAACAATATATCAACTAATATGCAAGAATCACAAAGAAATCATAAACACAAAATCAAGAAAAAAAAAACCTTTGATTTCATCTGTTTTTGGAGAAAAACATTTTTGGGAGTTACATCAATGGAGCTTTTCTATAACGGCTATTGAGCTCATCAAGCCACCTGGTAACACTTTCAAAAGTACTCCTCCGACTTATATCTGAACCTTTCTTCACATTAATTTCAAGTTGGGTCTGAAATTCAACTACAATAGTAGCTTTAGAATGCAAATTGAACTCCCAAAAATCTGAGCTTTCCCATTAATTTCAAGAAGTTGGGTTTGAAATTCAACTACAATAGTCGCTTTAGAATGCAAATTGAACTCATCCCTTGCATATCTTGACAACAAATTTGATTTTCCAACGGCTGAATCCCCTATTCTTACGTCAATGGAGCTTTGTATAACGGCTATAACTCATGTTTTGTATTTCAAATCAAAAAGTGTAGGAAGTGGGACCCATCATTATATATTATTTTATTTATTTTAGTAATAAATGCATTTTATTGAGCTACAAGTATAAAAACCCTAAATGGAATGAGTAAAGTAAGGAAGAGGGAGGGTGGAGCTTTGAAACTCTAGTGACGTTCGCTCAATTATATTCTTTTATTTGATTTTATTATTTTTTATTACAAAAAATGATTTGAAAAATAAGTAATTAATATTGAGAGTATAAATTAATTAAGTTTGGACATAACTCATCTTATGCAAAAAACTAATCCACAGTTGATCCAAACTTTTAATCTTGATAATTTGTTTCTTATTATAATGAAGGTTCAACCTCGTACATATGTAAAAGTGACAATGGTATTACTGAAACTTGCTTGAATATGAATAACTCTCATTGGCATTCTACGTGCACTCTTACGTTAACCAATACATCCATTCCGATGCAAACTATATAATTATCGGTATAACTTTTCTCATACTTTATCATCTCGTAAATATGAGTCAGAGATATATGGATATATCCATTTCATGTCAAAACATATTACATCGACTCTTACGGCAAGTCTGATTAGCCCTGTTGTTGTTTATGTTTCGGATTGGACTAAACTATTATAATGCATACGGATTAGTAGACATTTTTTCACAAATTTTACGAAGGAAAGCTTTTATTTTCATATTTCGCATTCCTTACCTTAATTGTGAATCTACTTCTTGAAAGAAAATACTCAAATAAAAAAGTTTTCAAATATTTTAAATTATTTTTTTCTAACCTCTTATTTATAAGATGTTAAGTTTAATGTCATCATTTTTTCCTCAATAGCTTTTTGTGATACATATCATGTATAGTATATAGAATCTTAAGGTATCTCAAAAGTTATCTTGACAAGCATATAATCTATACTAAACATGACTATAAAAAGGTTGAAATCTATAATGATGTTGATTGGGTGCCCGTGCAAGGCACATGCATATTGCGGAAACAAAAGCAGTTGTAAAGAAAGTCGTGCACACATGATTAAAATAAATATCAATGTGATACATTTACATGTATTTTACGGAATGGTATACATGGAGCTTTCTAGGAAAGGCCAAAACATAGGCATTGTAGGTAATTACATATATATTGCCTTGGCGTGAAAGTTGAATCTGGGAGGTTGTGAATTCTGAAAATAAATTAGAAGAGTGAACTTAAAGGTTCAACGGATAGCATAGAGAAGTGGGAAAACATATAAAACCTTAAATTGCACAGAAAATAACACATCACTTTAGAGATGAGCTATTTAAATTCGGAAAAATCCTATTGACAAAAGCATGAAAGAAATTATCTCCCCGACTTTATTCTGTTGTTTTCATTCACGTATATATTTTGAACAGAAAGAAATAGTTAGTTGGATGTTCTTTAGAAGGAGTGAAAGGTGATTATTAACGTCAACCACATTAGCAAACTAATAAGAACAAATAAAGTACTGCTAAACACAACTATCTGCAAAAATAGAAGTATGTGTAAATGGAAATAGCAGCTTGTCTTCGAATCTTTACTTAACTGGCAAGAAACCACATTATAATTGCCACTAACAATCTATATACTTTACTTGTTCATCTCCAAACAAATTTTTTGGCATATGAACATCAATTTACGACTTAGATAAGGTCAGATTACTCTGCAGTGGAGAAGGAGTGAAGTACCAATCTCTTGTCTGAATTGTTTTACTGTCTATCAAATGCAATACCCACAAGAATAATATTTATGTGTAGAGCCTTCTTTCTTTACAGGAGACAATCAAACAATGTTAGCTTTTCAGAAAGAGTGGCAGAGTTATTAATATTAAAAAAGAAACACTCTATAATATCTTTTTATCTGTACACAAATCATTTTTCGGGTTAGGCAACTCAACAATCGTTTTGTCAATGGATTAAATGAAAAGCAAACCATCACACAAGCTATAAACTATATCTCAGTTGAGCAAAATGAGAAGTTAACGGATACAATACCTTCACATTTGGAGAGATGGTTGTTGAACGACTCCCCCACATATGTAGACCTCCGTGTTTGCTAAACATGATAAATTAATGGAATCTCCAAATACCGTTGCTAGCCCGTAAAATGCAGAAACACTTGAAATAAATGTCCATAATGAGACCTAGCTCAAGATGCAACATCATATTTTATACGAAAAAAAATGTAGAATATCTTTCAATAAGTAGGTTCTCTTTTATTAAGGCTTAGACATAACCTAAGGAATTAGAAAATTCTCATAACTTCGGAACAAGAAGAGGTTATTCTAGTAAAATAACTCTTGCGCTAGTTATTTTGGGGAAGAAGATTTAAGCAGAAGTCGTCATTTCCTATTAGGGCAAGGCAAACGTATAACTTTTGGTATTAAGAGTACAACAACATATACTCTTAAGAGTATTAAGAGTACAACAACAACAACATATACCCTTTGGGGTGGCCCAGTAGTTTGGGCTTAGAACTTTCATGTTGGAAGTCTCAAGTTCAAACAATTTGTCAGCGAAAGCAAGGGGTTTGTCTTCTGGGCAAGCTCGTCGTGTCGAGCTTGCCTAGTGCGGGTTACCTCTCCTACGTGGTTTGCGAGCTATTGCATAGGAGCGGAGTTTTACCCTGTGCGCACCAAAAGAGTAGCGGCTGCGTGTTTTCTTGTCATCAAAAAAAAAAAAAAGAGTACAACATATTCAGTGATTCCACATATGGGGTGTGTGGATGGTTAGAATGCACGTAGACTTTATCCCTACCTTATAAGGTATAGGGAGTTTCCGATGAAGAAGTCATGTCAAAATACAGTCGAGATAATGTCAAAGATGTCACCACACCTTCTATGTAATTTTTTAGCTATTAAAGTTATTTTTCCCTATTGTGCCTAGAAATTTCCAACAATTAGCAACTCATGTTGTTGCAAACACGTCCAGCAAGCAGAGTCCTATTTCAGCACATGTTGCCCAAGAAAAGGAAAAATCAGAGAAAATTTGAAACCAACCAATGATGGCAAACTAAGCATATTCCTTGACACACCATAAAGTTAAACCAGATGTAATTCAGGTAAAAAAAATTGAATATATATGTATTTGGTACTTCCCTTGACCATGGGACATGCATATGCCAGGCCATATTTAGCATAAACAGCAAAATGTTTTGATTTCTTTCTTAACAGTAAGAAGTCAGCTTCCCCTGAGCGTGATTAGCTTAAATACAAAGTTACAAACAAAGAACATTGAAGAAGGCATAAACCCAACAAATCAAGGCAAAAGATGCACCTCCGAATAAGGGGGTTTTTCTGCAGATCCATAAGGTAAGACTTCAAATTGAAAAGAAAACCCACAAAATTGATGAATGGGAAACAGAGTACTTACGAAATGAAGGAATCAGAGAAAGAAGGTGTACCTTTTTGTTCGGAGAAGCAAATCTTTGTGGAGTTCCAATGAACTTCCATGGAGCATAAAGGAAAGATTTTAAGATACAATGTGTGGAACAGACGCGACAAACACAAGAAAGCTAAAAAGAGAAAATTACCGATTTATCTTTTGGTGGTCTGTGAAGAAGGAAAATTGTAGCAGGAAAGATACATATGAGTCCGAAATCTAAATAAGCCACAAAAAGATAAAAGTGACCAAAATAAGCTACTATTTTGGTAAGTAATTAAAATAGACTTAGTGAAAGAAAAAATTTCATTTTATGTAATATTCCAAACGTTTTCCATTAGTCTCATAATGTGTATATTTTAATATATAACAAAACTATTTTTTACACTTTGTAAAGTGAGTTTTTCTTACACTATATAAAGTGGAAGAAAAAAAAATGATTTATAAAGAGGAATATTTTTCAAGTATTTCGTGGGGTATTTTTTTTGATGAAAGAAATTTGTGATATCGGACACTAATTTAATATTTTGCATTGTATTTGGATGACACTAATAATAAACGGTATTTCCGTCATATATAATTTCGTCATCCCAATAAATCGAAACTCTAACTTTTGGTTCAGAAGACATCTTTTTGTGATTGAAATGAAGAAAAATAGAAAACTAAAGATGTTGAAGGGCAATGTTTGAACATCCTTAAGTAGAGTTTGGCGGAGTTTTCAAAATAAAAAAATAAAAATACATAATGTAATAATTTTTTCCATTTTTATGATATGTCAAATCAATATATTTGTATGACAAACATTGCAAAAGCTTCATAAAGAGATACAATTTAATGCAAAACGTGAAAAATATTCCTCTTTATAAAACATAATTTTTTCTTCCACTTTACAAAGTGTAAGAAAAACTTTCACTTTACAAAATGTAAAAAATAGTTCTATTATATATTAAAATATACACGTTATGAGACTAATGGAAAATGTTTGGAATATTGCATAAAACGAAAAAAAAATTCCCACTAAGCCTATTTTAGTTACTTACTAGAATAGTGGCTTATTTTGATCATTTTTATTTTTTTGGGCTTATTTAGGTTCCGGACTCTACATATGTGTTGAAAAGATGAAAATTGCAGCCCACGTGGCTCTCTAGATAGAAGACACGTACATATTTTTGGAGTGAAACTACGAAACTACCCTTTGTAGTCCGAAGAAACTCACTTATTTAGTATGAAATGTTTCTTGTTGTTTACTTATAGATTTTTTCTTTTGCACGTATTTTATTCTATAATTTTTTTTAAAAAAAAACTAATAGTGAAGACATTTTATATATCAAAATAGAAAATTATGTACAAAGTAAGTAGTTGTTAGACATAGTCCCAACATATCAACAGCTAAACAACTACGTATGAGCTATATTTCAAGAATAATAATTAAGTTTCATGATCTGATAATTTGACATTTAAACTATCGCATCACCACCATCTGAATAATTTACCTTGATAGAATTGTAGGATTTCTCTTCTTCGTCTGAAAGACTCGATTGTTCTTTTCCCGCCATATGCATATCTGCACCAGCTACAATAGTCCTAAGTAGTTTAACATGTGCATGACAAACTAATAGGAAGATCTAACAAATTAACTTAATTTATATTGAACCATCGATATAATTATAAGTCAAAATTGGTGTCTAGCAATTGTTGAAACTCAAAGTTTCAAATTTGAAAATTGAATTTTCGCAAATAAGTTTTGTATCGAGTGGTACTATTGCAAGAGACTCGTTATGTACTGAGGATCCTAAATGAATATGATGTTTGAATTCAATCACTTCAGTTCCTACATTTTTATTTTTGTTTCCTTTTGCATTTTTAGTGCTTATTATTATTTTTTAGGTTTCATCTTTTACTCCCTCCGATCTCTTAAATGTTATTTTCTCTATATCATTTTATCTGAATATATTTAACAAGACATGAAATTTGAGATTTTAAAAAAAAAAATAGTCTTAAATATATTATAACATTAGTAAATAATTATAAACATGTCGTTGAAGTGAAACAAAAATTTTAAAATTAAATTATTTTTAAATATAAAATAGTTACATTCTTTTGGAAAGAATAAAAAGAATGTGATGAGATATTTACATGAATATGTGATATGCATAGATAGATAGTTGTAACATCTCGCAATTTGAAATAACTAGGAAGAAGCTTATAATTGGAAATAGTCATTTTTGGAAAGAATTAAAATCTGAAAATTTGGTTAAGTTGGGAAAAGTTGAGTTTTTGGTCAACTTCAAATGGCCATAACTTCTAGATCAGGATGAGTTAGGTGTAATTCCTGTTATGCTTGGAAAGATCTTGGAATGATCTTTCCAACGCCGCCAAGTTTGCTCAAATCTGAGTTCGTATGAGTGAGTTATGCCCTTTGGAAGTTGGGCTGTTGGATTAAGGAAAGTCCAATCCGGATTTTAAAGGGTAGTTTGGTCTTTTCCTTACCCTTTTATTCGTCGGGGGTGATCCCTACAAAGTATGTGAGTCTCTCATAGCATTGGGTTCATTCACCCATGCGCCAAACATGTTTAGTTCAGCGAAATTCGTCCTAAAAGAGTTTGAAAGTTGATGTTCTTGACATGAATTTGAATGTTGTTCTTGAATTGAGATGAATTGAGAAGTTTCTGAGTTCGTTACGTCTTATTATAGAGTCGTTTTGAGTTAGGTTCTTAGGTACATTTGCTGGGTATCTGTATCTAAAGGTAATTTGAGAAAAAGAACCGAGGTTGGGTGATTTGGGGCTGGAAAACGAAGAAGAAATTTCGTCCGATGGGAGCGCATCGCGTGACCTGTTCCCAGAATTGAAAAATTCTACTCCACATCGCGGAGCTGACACGAGGTGTTCTGCCTCAAAAGATGTTTTCGGAACCAAAATTTAATTATGCCTCCGTGTTGAGGACCCACCTTCAAATCTTGATTTTCGGTCTTTTCTCATGTTTAGCTATCTAAAATCATTCCTAAACATCATGAAATCATCCATAAACATGAGATCATGAACCTTGAATCCATAATCCAATTCAAGGAAAGTTAGGATCAAAGTCAAGAGTCAAGTTAAGGGAAGTCCTTCAAAGTTTTCAAAAGTCTTTTATAAATGTTTTAACTTTGTTTTAAGACTTAAAGTTCAAGTTAAGCAAAGAGTAAAGAGTCAAAGTTCATTTCTTGAAACAACCTCAAAAATGCCCGAAAATGTGCTTTGGAAACACCTATAATTGTAATTTCCATATATCTCAAAATCCGTGCATGATTTCGGAAATTCGACTTCATATTCTTATTCAGGGGGTAAAATTGAGTGGGAAATGGGTCTAA
>JAJOOR010010043.1:0-30946 GCA_036250505.1 Solanum acaule | reverse complement strand
CATTCTCTTCATAATTTTTTTGTTTTATATTTTATACGATTTTTTTATTATCCTAAGTTTATAAAAAAAATTTGGTCCAATGTAACAACTTATGACTTTGTTGGAAGTCATATAATTACTGACCAAATATTTTTCTTTATAAAATCACTTATACGTCTAGATATTTATATAATGTATATGCACATATTATAAATATTTCTTCTATCTATATTATATTTTCATAAAATTATTTTCATCTTATCATCCTTGTAATCGCGCGAAGCGCGGATAAATATCAATATTACTTGGGTAAAGCATGAGTTCACGAAACACTCCACGTAAATCCAAATGGTCATTTACAGATTAACAAAACTGGCGCTGATTCCCATCATCTCTTACCACGTGGACCATGGAGAAACATGTACGTACGGTCTCTGTGTTCCAGAATTACAAAGAGACCGAACATACACTACGAAAAGTGGGCCATATCCTTGAAGATTTTTTATTTATTTATAAATATTTTCTCAGTCTTAATTTACATTATTTAAAATGAAGTTTAAGAATTTTTCATGGCAGTATAAAATAAGTAATAGATATTTGAGTGACTATAAATTATTTTATTAAAAATAAAATGAGAAAGTGTTGTTACTACTTCCTTCCGGTTTTTTAATTCTATTCTTTTTTTTACATAATAAGAGTAATAAAAACCTACTATATTTTTTAGAAGATATTTATTAAAAATGAATTAATAAAATATAAATGACTAGTTGTAAAGGTATATTCAAACTAAAAACCTCATTTATTTTGAAATGTAAGAAATATCCGTGTTTTGTGGTCCATTAGTCAGGTGATTTTGGAAACGTGTCAAGCTAACTACTTTTGAGTTTCGATATATTCGAGAAGTTTCATTCATCTCGCGCCAAATGGGGAAAATTAATTTGGATTCGGTGGGAAAAAACTACTTCTTTCGTTATCTTTTTATATTATTCTTGTAATTAATTTTTTTTTGAACACGCTTACATTATATAAAGGAAATTTTAAAAAATTTAAGAAGTAAATTAGTGAAATTATCTTTATATTTATGACTTTAGTCAATTAATATGGAGGAAGGGAATAGTAAAAAAAGGAAAGAGTCATTTACGAGACGTGTCGCTTGCATGTCTCATTAAGTGGTTGTTTCGGGCATCTCTGGAACAAGATGAAGCTGCTGGTGTAAATCCCTTGTCACATTTTGGTCAGTCAAATTTGTCAACATTGTTTGTCACTCTACTTGTGAAGACAACACTATATATAGAAACAAGTCGAAATAAGAGCTACAACCCAACAAAAATACCTACACGTATACACAAATTGTACCATACGTTTCCAGTCCATTCCCGACTGACTACATAAACGATTAATATAACGAGTAGTATATAAATGTCATTATCTGTCTGTAATTTCTGTAGCGGTTACACTAGTTGGACTAATGTTTAGTGACAAGGACGATTACTCTGAGAAATGCCGTATGCGGCGATGCCACCGTAGAATCCAAATGAGAAGGCAGCACCACCCGAAACTATTACTATCATATTTGGGGCAAGGAATTGGTGAAGTTGGGAAGAAGATGGAATCCTCGTCTTCTCGTGAAGTGGTTGGAGCAATTTCTATACCTGGAAGGCAGCGTGTAATGGAAGATACAATTTCAATTCGACCTAATCTTTGCTTACCGGAGATCAATCAACGCCGACCCATTGATTTCTTTGCTGTTTACGATGGACATGGTGGACGTCATGTAAATCCTACGGTTATGTTTAATTAAACCAGCATTTCTTTTCCTTTTTTATTGCCTAATAAATATGTATATCTTATATTTTCACGTTAATTTTTAAAAAAAGAAATATACGGCTGAAAATCTATTAATGATTTTTATCTGTATAAGATAATGGAGTTCGTTTTATTATTGCAGGGACGATATTGTTAAGATTTTATCTTGATTTTTTTTAAAATTTTATTTGAAGTTTATTTTTTTCTTTAAGGAAAATCAAAATATTATCATAAATGTTTGAATTTTTTTCTTGAAAAGAAAATATAATTCTTTTGTATATCTGGTTTATGCTTGCATGAGAGGGAAAATTTGAAATTCTATAAATAGAAAATTCTCTTATAATATCAAGAACACAATAACATCCCCAATGTAGATATTTAAGAGTTTTTGTTTATGGGAGATTTATTTTCAACAATTTAATATTTATCTTTTACGTTAGTTTTCATATAATAATATTATACCTTTAGTATAGATTTTTGTTATCTCATTTATCACTCATGATTTACAATTATAAGCTTCCGCATGACACTCTAATCATTTTCGAACCCAGATATTTGAGAAACAACCTTTCTACTTGCGCTAATTAAAAATGAAAACTACTCTACTTGGAAGTTGGGATTATATTAGGCCCTTCACATGTTCTCTGTCTATAAAATACTGTAGTTCTTTATATTAGGAATTGGGTAATCAAATTAAAGATTATACTTATTAATTTTGAAGACGATAGTAGCATAATCAACTTACAGCTGTTTTCCTATTCAGGTAGCTTCAATGTGTAAAGAGAGAATGCATGAGGTACTAGAAGAAGAGCTGATGCGCATGAGAAACAACGTAGACATGGGCGGTAACGGTGGAAGACGACAACCATTGGAAGGGCAGAGGATGGAGGAAGCATGGAGAAGAGTATTCAAAAGTTGCTTCTTGAAGATAGATGAGATGGCATCATGCATATGTAGTGAATGTGGTGGTGTAGGCTACGAATGTGGCTGCCCACCGAGCGTATTGAAACCGACGGGCTCCACTGCAGTGGTGGTAGTTTTGACGGACGAGACTATCATTGTAGCAAACTGTGGTGACTCACGCGCTGTTCTTAGCCGCAGTGGAAGTGCGATCCCTCTTTCTTATGATCACAAGGTATGTACCTCCTACTAAGTAAACATGCTGCCTTCCACTTAAAAGTACTGTTAAATATACGTACATTGTTGTTGGTATTTTTTTTCATTAAGCACATTAAATGGCTAATGCTCCACCTAAGTTGAGCTTGTACTAGGAGAGCTTACATAATTCGAGAGGTTGAACTAGTTGATGGTTGAGCATGGCTGGATTCATGATTTACCGTCTGTGATCTCTCTGAGTTCAATTATTATTAACTTAATAGAGAACATATCAAAGAATCATGTAGTAGATTACTACATACTTAAAAGAAAATGATTTGTCCTAATTAAAAGTAACTTGACTTTCTATTGCAGCCAGACAAACGAGAAGAACGTGCCAGAATAGAGGCATGTGGAGGTCGAGTTGTTTTTACGGATGGAGCACGAGTTGAAGGAGTACTTTCCATATCTAGGGCAATAGGTAACTGCTTTTTCCTTTTGCAGGACATGTTTCTCTGTGCAATGACATAATTGCAGTTGCCAGTGGAAATATTACTCGTGGACATACAGTAAAAGCTTATTGTGGTCTCGCTAAATTTCTGCATCCGATGAAGGAAACTGGCATTAGAACTGTAGCTTTGTTTGTTTTTCCTTTTACGTACATTATCCCTTCCTTAGAGGGTTTGAGGGTAGAATATTGCCTTCAGCACCCGCCGACTGCTACTGTTGCTTCTTCAAGCAACAATATTAACTCTTCTATAAAGAAGCTGCATTTTGTTGTGGAGAAGTCGAGCTAAGAAAATCCCTTACTGTAACCAATAAAAATATAAGGGCACATATCTTGTATCAGGCATGTACAAAAGATTGGAGGCAGAGAAGACTGATTATTTGTTAACGGTAGTGCATAATTGGCTAAACCACTATTTATTGTTTCCAGCTACAAGTGCCAAACTCACCTTGGCTTCTTAGAAAATTAGTTGTAGTCGTACAGATTAAATGAATTGTCAGGCAATGTAACAACAGTATATTTGAGGATCTGCATCTCTTTTAAGGTTATACAAAAGAGATCAATTGGGGTTTATAGCAGGTTTCATATTTAGGGCTCTATTTGGAATGTGCATGTTGGTAGAATGCCTACTTATACGTCTGTATTCAATTATAAGACGACTAAGTAGAAAGATCTTGGGTAAGTTGGTTATAGATCTTTGGAGTAGTCATTAATGCATCAATGTATAATGGGCAGCTTCCCTATAAGGTTAGAGAAGGACAAACTAGGAGCTATTTAGTGATGATTCAGGAAGAGACATTTGTTGCCCTAAACGGATTTATGGTACTTCCATTGATGTTTCGCAATGATGTAACTTTGATGGAACAGTTTTACTAAGGGGAGTGTGGTAGCGATACCAACATAGTTGTTCTTTAGTCTATATTTCCAATGCCTGCCTGATCAACCTTGTAAGGATGCTGTAATATGTAAATTTGCAGCAGGGGTAGTTTGTATAAGAAACAAAAGTTGTCTTTCAATGACTACATTAAAAGACCCAACTTTGGTGCAAATACTATTGAATTTTCTGTTATATTTCATTGCAAACAGGAGACAACAATTTAAAGCCATATATGACATCGGAGCCGGAGATGACCTTCACAAAAAGGGAAGCAGAGGATGAGTGCTTGATTCTTGCAAGTGATGGCTTGTGGGATGTTATATCAAGTGATATAGCGTGTGCAGTGGGTAGGGAGTGTCTTCGACATAGAGATCCAGCTGGGGACCTAAGTTCCAGGCCTTCTTCTGTAGAAGGTGATAGCAGAGGAGCAATGTTTTCTTCACGAAGGGCATGCTCAGCAGCAGCGCTGCTCACCCGGCTTGCTCTGGGCCGGAATAGCTGTGATAATATTAGTGTAATTGTGGTGGACTTAAAAAGAAACCACACTGCTGTGTAGTTTCTAGAGCTAGAATGTAACATACGAGGCACTTTTCGAGTTTTTTCACCTAATCAGGTAGCTTACAATTTGGGTTTTCCTCTTTTACTGTCATTAGCAAGTGATCTTTTACATAATGAAGTTGACAATTCAGACATACACAACCGGTAAAGGTTCTATTCTCCCATCATGTTTTATTTGTGTGGCTGGCGTCTAGTTGAAAATGAAACTTAAGATATCAGTTTGATTTTATTCTTGCATAATTATAAGCGTACTACAATGTATCTGGTCAACCTTACAACTTTAGTCTACAATAATATATGACAAAGGGAGCCAATATTAATAAGAACATTCATGGTTTTCCTATGAAATTGAGATGCATTGTTTAGAGAATCTACACCAACTGATTTTGCACCAGAAACTATAGTTGCAACCTCAATTTAGTGCTCGTTTTTTCTGTTAGAATATACTTTAATTTGTTAAAAAATATTTTATATTTCACGACAAAAGGCTGATATCGACTTAGAAATGGTACCAAACTTTGCACGTCACTCCTATAATTCATCCTCAAAATTTTGGAAGTCTCAGAATAATTTTTCGATTTCTAAAACTAAAAACTGAACTTTCAGTCGTCGACTCATTATTATGCTAAAGCAAGGTCAAAATATCGAGTTAATATCTGAAATGGTGTATCAACTTTGAGTAGTTTACTTAGAAAATCACTCAACTTTGAGTAATTTACTTAGAAAGTCACTTAACTTGTTTTATCACTCAAAAGTCATTCAACTATTGATATATCAATTAGAAAGTCACTCAACTAATGATATTTTACTCAAAAAGTCATCCAACTAATTTAAATAATTTCTTCATTAAATTTTGTTGAAATACAATTTCATTTTAAACTAATTTTAAAAAATAAAAAGATGCTCATTTTAAGTTCTTTTTTTTAAAATTTTGTTGAAATAAATTTTTTAAAACTATGTTTTTTTTTAAAATAATAAAAGAACACTACTGAGCATCTTTTTGATTACTCCTTTTAATTTAGTAAAATATTTATATTTTAAACGTACAGTTGCAATTGACAAATTAAAATTAAAACCTACAATAAAATTGCTATTAATTTAATAAGAAATAATAGAAGATTGCTATTTTAAATGTACAGTAGCAGTTGAGAGAAAAAATTGCTTTTCTGTTCTAGTAATTGTTTTACTGGAATCAAATATGCTAAAAAAAATACTACTATTCGTTTTTCAAAAATATTCTAACTATATAACTGAAGAAGGTCAAGAAGATAATTAAAATAAATATCTTATTATTTTTTAAAAATAATTTAAAACAAAAACTAGATTTCAATAAAATTTAATGAATAAATTATATAAATTTGTTGGATGACTTTTTAAGTGAAATATCAATAGTTGAGTTACTTTTCAAATGAAATATTAATAGTTGAGTGACTTTCTAAGTGAAATACCAATAATTGAGTGACTTTTGAGTTATAAAATAAAATTGAGTGACTTTCTAAGTAAACAACTCAAAGTCGAGTGACTTTCTAAGTGAAGTATGCAAAGTTGAGTGATCATCTGAGATATTATATCTCAAAATATCTATGGTTAAAATTTCATCTCGAACCTCCGGGACACAAATCAATATTCTACTAGCTTGAAAACAGTATTTCGAACGCAATGAAATTCCAAAACACCAAAAACGATCATCTTACTTTCAAATTTCCGACCAACTATTCAAAATGCACCAAAAAGCCTCGGAATCCAAATCGAAGGTCCTACTAACCTAAAAATCACGTTTTGGAGTTGATGACATTGATAAAATTTTGATATAAACATAAACCAAAATCAACCATAGTTACTTCCAAAGCGAAAAACTTGCATAATTCTCAATCAAACACATTGGAAATCTAACCACCCACCCCCGTAGACCACAAATCTATCTATATATAATAGGAGAGGTGAAAGCGCTTACGTGTCAGCACCACAAAAAACAGATTTTTAAAATAATTAAAATTAATTAAATGTAAAATGATTAATAATAAATTACTAATATATTTTTAAAATATAAATTTAAATATGGTGATGTAACGTGTGTGTGATTCCCTTTTTTTGTGGGAAGTTAACTCATTTTTAATTTAAATAATATTAATATTAATAATAAGAAAAAAAACTGACAATAGAAAAAAAAAAATTAAAAAGAACTACCCACGTTCTTTAGGAGATATGACAGTGCATACGTGTCAACGTCATAATTATTCTTCAATTTTTAATCGAAAAATCATTTGATTAAATTTTTTAAATGGATGGAATTTTCAAAATGAAAATTTTAAAGCGGTTACAAAACTTTTTACGAACTAAACAAAGGATAAACCAATTAATATCTCTTTAATGTTTTTGTTTAGTTAAATTAATTATTTTTTAAAATTAAATATTATGAAATTGTGTTTTGCAAAAAAAAAACCCATGATACATTTTAAATTCTTCTAAAACAAAATAAGCATTACAATTAAAATTTATGAATTATTAAATTATTAATTTTAAAATAAAAATAATCTAAAAATATAAATAAAAATTGCAATCACTAAATTTTTTTTGTGTTTTAACGTGTTTATTGGCTGGCTCTTTTTTTTTTTAAAAAAAAAAAACAAATTTGAAAGTTGGATTTGAGTTTATTCTTATTGGTTGAGATAAATTTAATTATTTAAAAATTCTATAACTGAAAGTTATTGGGTGGTAAAGATAGCAACAACAAACATCTATCTATCTATAAAATAATAAAAGCATGAACAACTTTTGGTTCATTTGAATAGATACTTTTTGTCAATGCTTTAGTAAACGAATTTGAAATTGAGAAAACTACTAATACCATTTTTATAGTAACTTCATCAACAAAATTTCAATGAAAAAGCCAAAAAAATAGTTTATCCTATTGCCAAAGATTTTCACTATATACATCAATCTCAATAACACATATTACAATTATGAATTTGTTGGATTTTTTAAAGTGGCTATAAAACTATGAAGAAGGAGATCCAAGAAAAGCATTGTAAGAGGTTGGGAGTTTATGACCTTTATTCGGTAAATTAGATCAACATTTTGCATTTGAAACTCTTCTAATTGCAATTATGAGGGAAAAAACATGGATGATAATAATGAACTTCTAGATGACTCTGAATTCTACCAGCGATTGTTGGATGTGTTCTTAATTTGAGGCAGTAGATCATGCATTATTTGGTAAGATTTTTAACCCCCTCCACCCTCTTCACATGAGTTTTGCCTGCATGCTATCTTCACATGAGTGTCAAATCTATTGTTTTCATTGCATGTATGCAGCATGCAAAAGTTTCTAAAGATTACAGTTATAGATGAGCTTTTCTCATAATAGTATTAGTATGATTATAGCTAGGTCCTCTGTTTGTCTGCGAATGCACTTAAAATAAGTCCATTCAAAAAGTCACTTACTCGATCCTTTTATAAGGATGAACAAAAAAACTCATATATGAACATATTAAATATCGAGATAAATATACCAATATTATTTTTAATATGTATAAAGAAAAACATATATGTAGGGATAATCAGAAGCAAGACTTTTTATGAATTTAATGATTAACTTTTGAATTTAGGTTATTGAGAATTTTAAAATTTGCTAATGAAATAACTTGATTTGCTAATAGTAGTTATATTGTGTATGCATTAAATATATATTGATTAATAAATATAGTAAACTGTTAGTTTGTGTTGATTTTTTAAAAAATTTTTTTAATGATTTTAAGTTTGTTTGTTTGTTTTTGTAGGCTTTGTGTATGAATTCGCTGGATTTTAATTTTTAATTTTTAGATATTGTTAAAGTTGTTATTACTACACATATTTAAAATGTAGCATCTGTTTGATAATAATGATATCTTATAAAAAAATTGATAAAGTTATAACTACACATATTTAAAATTTAGCATTTGTTTGGTAATAATAATATTCAAGTGATTATAATTTTTTTGTTGTATGCTTAGCATTATGATAGGACTTTTCTTAGTTATATTTTGTTTTAATCTAATTATTAATTTTTTTTTATATCTTTATAATTCTAGCAAGAAGATAATATGGATAGGCAGATACTCCTTTCGTCCCTAGTTAGTTGTCCACTTTAGAAATGACACACAGATTAAGGCAGCAATGATTAGCATAATGAAGTTACAATTTTACCCTTATAGTACAATTTACAATTTCAAAATAAATTCACTCAAGATAACTAATCAATGTTGGGAAGCTCATAAGTTTATTTACTTTATTTATGGCAATTTTATTTAAATAAGGGTATAATAGAAAAAAAATTATTGTCCTTTCTTGATTTGTCAAAATGGACAACTAAATAGAAACAACTAAAAGAAAAAATATGGACAACTAAATAGGGACGGAGGGAGTAGTATTTATTATTCTAAATTAAAAAAATTTAAAATTGTTTAGAAATGGTGTGTTATTATTACTTAAAGTCTATAGTGATGGAGAAAGTTTTTTACTATAAAAATTATATTATCTAGCTGATGCTGGATTGTAGATGTAGACTACAAGAAAACAAAATGACGGTAGATATCAGGTCATTTCCATATTCACTATTGTGGCCTAGCCATTTTCTCTTGCTTCTATGCATTATTTATATGAGAGCTTCAAGCCATTGATATTTAGCATTGCTCCAACTAAAAATATTTTTTCAATTATGATTTGCGTGCAGATGCTCATGCGCAAATGATTAGAATTTGTACTGAAGATCAATTGGATCATGTTGATGAAGCACAAGGTAATTTAACTCTTCATTTGTTTGTGCACTTTTGCTCAAAATTTTGGCACACCAAAATTTGTTAATTAAATAAAAGATAAAGGATCAAAATTTGCAATTGTGGATATAGTTATAACTTATTTATCATAAAGATAAATTTTACTAGATTAATTTTTTGAATTTTGAATTTGAATGGGAAGTTACCATTGATCTTTTAAAATTTGAATTGAAAATTAACTCTATAAAGCGAAATTTCAATCTATCTTTTTTTCTATATAAACTAATTTTCCATCAAAGTTTTTATTTTATTCTCTAAATATAAAAATATATAAAAACAAATTGAAAGATAAAATTTATTAAAATTATTTTAAATATATAGATAAATTTTACTAAATATAATTAATTTTTTGAATTTTTTATTTGAATGGGAAGTTACCATTGATTTTTTAAAATTTGAATCGAAAACTAACTCTATACTAGATAAAACCAAATTTCAATCTATTTTTTCTTATATAAACTAATTTTTCATCAAATTTTTTATTTTATTCTCTAAATTCTTTTGCACCTATTCTTTATTTCTTCAGTTTCGTTTGTTAATTTCACATTATTCATTGAGGCAACACTTGCATAAATATAGATGTCCTCAATTTGCTTACCCATCAAAGAGTGACTTTAAGATGATTTGATTTTATTATAATCTATCAACAATTTGTGTTATTTATTAATAAATTTTTTATCTGTTGTAAATTATTTTATTCAAATTAATGATTGTCATATATATATATAGGACACTGATTTCCCTTCTTCCTTTTTTATTGTGCTAGGTTGTTAGACGAACAAATAACTTTTATAATGAGATTAAAAATTTGCTTTCAGGTGAATTTATTTCTGAACAATCAATAAAATTTGAGGACGACAGCCTGAAGTCAACAACAGAAGAAATGTAAGGTAGTTGATTAGGGAGGTTGTATGTATGCTAGATAGTCATTATACTTATTGCACATAAAATCTGAATTTTAGAATCTCATATGTTCTAAAGCATATCTAATACTCAACTTTATAACTATTCTTCATTATTTTTAAATTTATATATCGCTTTTAATTTTTTTATATGAGGGCATTGCAAGATAATGAAATACAATTTTAAGTGTGGGCTTAATTTAATAAGTTTGAGTTCAAGATAACTACTTAACAAGATTGTGCAATCGCTTTATTAAGCTATGGATTTATTTAAATAATAATGTTTGTCAACTTCTTATCATATTTATTGACAAAAAAATTCTATCGAATTTAATGAACCATATAATATTAATTTAATAATAGCATATTTTAAAAATATTCATTTGATTTGTGCACAACATTTCTATTTTGAATATTTAGGGTTGAAATTGGATTACGATTTAGGAATGTAACAATGTTTCATGCCATTATTTATATTTAGACGCATAAATCATGGTTTGGGTTGATTATTCATGCCATTGTTTCATGTCTTCTTTGTTAAAATTGTTAAACAATAAACAAATAATGAGGAAATGTGAATTCAATAATCCTATTATTTAATTATATATTGATTTGTTTTTACAAGTAATATAATAATTATATCCTATTGAGGTGCATGATTGCAAAAATTGAAGATGTACTTAATTATTTTCTAAAAATAAAGTATCATTGCTTAATATTTTAATGTGTAAAATTGTCTAATTAAAAAATTGAAACATTGTAAAAAAACATAAAATTGGAGTCTTTCAAATGTTTTTCAAAAAAAATCTTAAACAAAAAATAACATAAAAAACAGATTTTTAATAATTCAAAATATTGTCAATCTGGAATTATTTTTAAAATAATTTACAAAAAACACAAATTAATTTATTTGAAAATAATAAAAAATATCCACAATGGATGATGATTTAAAATTAATTTATATTGAATCAACAAAATTATTTTAAAATCTAAAAAAATAAAATGCAAACATAAAAAAAAAATGAAAATAACGTAATGAATGGAATTTAGATAATATTTTTTAAAAATAAAATAAATAACTAAAAAACTAAATAAAATTAACCTAGAATCAAACATACACAATATAACTAAAAATTGAATTGAAATCAGTTATTTTATTGTTAGGTTGATCCTAAATATTTCCTCCATTTGGCTCCTCCTTTATAGCAAACACGTTCATGTCTTCCTTTTATAGCATATATTATATTAGGAGAAAATAATTATAGGAAACTAAATCGATACACTACTTGACTTTCAATTTGAGTATTTCCTCAACCCACTAATAATTAATTATAATTAGTAGTCTAATAATAAATTGTAACAAATATGACTATCACTTACCACACACAAAAAAGAATTCATCATTGAATTAAAAAATTTAAATTAAAATATAAAATAAAATAAAAGAGTTAATGTTAGTTCAGTTGAGAATTTTGAGTAGTTTAGTGCCCCCTTATGATTTCAAATTATACATTGATTGACCGTATTTATTAGTTTTAATTTTGTGTAAAATGAAAATGTATGATTAAGGTTATTTAAGTGGAGTGATAAATATGATCAACGAATATTTTATTTTATTATTATTTTCATTATATAAATTTTTTAACATAATTACTTTCTTTGATATTATCCGTGCAACACGCGGGTACGTATACTAGTACTATATAAAAACAATAATGAAAAGGAAAAAAATGGCCAAAACGCTTTTAAAAATAAAAACTAACCATGAGAGTTTTACACGAGATTGGAAATCTAACCACCCACCCCCGTAGACCACAAATACTAGATATCATCAACCCACAAACAGTCTCACAAATAATCCAAACTCGGAATCAACCCTAAAAAATTATTCGGAACCCACCCCATGAAGACAAATCAAATATGATGTTATACTAAAAAACACTCCAAATTTAATTTGTTGGAATCATCAAAACACAAAACTGAGGTCATTTTGATCAAATTCTTAACTATTAATTTCTAACTTTTCAACCAATGGTCGGCCAGAATCTCATACAAATGCGTCGTAATCCAAATCAATAGTTCAACAACTAACTCAAAAATCACCTTCTGTGTCTTACAGAACTGTCTGAGTTTCATTCTAAGCTCATCTTTCTCAAATGTATATTAACTTTGATTTAGAATTTTCACTTCCAAACATATCAAAATGAAAAACTCACTATCCAAACACCTCAAAAATTGTGCTATTCACCTCCGCAGATCACATATACCAAATATATGAGCTATGAAAAGAGATTAAATAAAATGAAAAAAAAAAAAACATGTAAAAGTTTAAAACGACTATAAAAATCTAGCCATCTGAAGGGTTGTAATGAGTGGAAGGCAAGTCCCTACTATTGATTAAGTGAGATCATATTACTTAGTCAAAAACCCTATACATTTAGAGAGTAGTAATAAATGGATTGGTAAGACCTTAATTACATGAGTTCAAGACCTAAAAATATTACTATCATTGAATACATGAAATTATTACTATTAACTATAAGAAGAATTTTGGTCGTATACAAACCAAGTCAAACAAGAATTGATTTCTTGAACCAAGTCTATATTGGATTGGAAGAAATACAAGAAGCTATTATATTATACTCCTATATAAAAGAGTCAATTAATTACTACAATAAGAAGAACATGTTCCTATCAAGTGTTATTCCTATTGTTCTTGAGTTGTAATAAGTAGATTCGTGTGGTTCCAAAACAGTATACTTATTACATTCATAGAAATATATATTAGGTGTCAGATTTTTATTATAAAGGGATTTCATAAACTGGGTTGATTTTTTTTTTTTTTTGTAAGTAAGCATTTTATTACCAAAGAGAAGTTTACAGCTCAAAAAAGGAAAAAGAAAAAGAACTATTCCGACTAGATCGAACCCAACTAATAACTTTCATCTCCTAACCATCTATCGACTACTTTAGCTTGGATAGTAGTTCAACATCGTCAAGTATTTAGTTAACTTCACTTTGAGACAGCCTCTGAAATTTACGTCTTGAATTATTCTCTTCACAAGGTCCGATGTTTCTCTTCTTTTGCCTTGAAAAACAATTTGGTTCCTCTCTTGCCACATATAATAGATGCAGCCTGTTAAGGCCATTTTATAAATTGTTGATGCAGCACTATTCCATTATGATGATTCACTGTCAATGTAAGTTCTTCTGCCCATGCTTTTGCTTGTCGTCTCTGTCCTAGCCATTGTAGTAGCTTGTTCCACACTGATGCTGAAACAGAGCACTAAAAAAATGGTGTGAGATCGACTCATTCTCTGATTCACACAAAGGACATACTGGATTGACACTCATTCCCCAGTGAATCATCCTATCCTTCGTGTACAACCTTCCATGAGCAACCAACATCATAATGAACAACCATTTCGGGGCAGAAGGGGTATTGCAAACTAATTTCTTCCATCTTACTTTTGGAAACACTCCTTGCACCAATTGGTACATCTTTTTTACAGAGAAATATTGCAATCTTTGGAATTGATCTTCTGTGTAACCAGCAGCTTCCACATACTCCATAGCTTTGACAAGAGTTGGGTAGATTGCACGTCCCCTCTACTAAAAAGTAGTAGATCGTCAGCAAATCCAAGTTGGATTATTTGTAATTTAGCATACTTGGGATGGAATTTGAACCCTGGGTTTCCTTTTAACCCTTTCAGAAGTCTACTGAGGTACTCCATAGTAAGAACAAAAAGAAAAGGTGACAACGGATCGCCCTGCCTCAAGCCTCTTTTTGCCTCAAAGGGTACAGTGGGTTGTCCATTTACAAGGATAGAAAATGAAACTGTGGTTAGGCAACTCATGATATAAATTGATCGGGAAAGTTCAAATAATAAAGAAGTTGTTGCAAGTAAGCCCATTCAACTGAGTCATATGTTTTTTTTCATGTCTATCTTAAGCATGCATCTAGAGGAAAATCTCTTTTTGTATCCTTTTACAAGATCATGACTTAAGATGATATTATCAGAAATAATCCTTCCCGAAACAAAAGCAGCTTGACTGGAATACACAAGGCAGTCCATAACATCTTGAAGTCTTGTAGTTAAGATTTTAGAAATAATCTTATACACTACAGTGCAACAAGATATCGGTCTAAAGTCTGTAACAGAAGATGGGTGCTTTACCTTTGGAATTAAAGTCACTGATGTGCAATTAATGGATTTGCACATCTTGAGGTTCTGAAAAAATCCATCACTGCACTCTCAATATCGGATCCCACTATGTGCCATACTTTCTTGAAAAAGAATGAATTGAAACCATCTATTCCCGGTGCTTTCTGATCATCAATTCCATTCAAAGAATCTAAAATTTCCTTTCTCGTGACGGGCTCAATAAGGCTGAGATGTTGTTGCCTATTCAAAACTGCTCTTGATCTCATAACTTCCACATTCACGCAAGGTAGATGGCTGGTGGAAACTCCAAACAACTGCTTATAGTAGCTCAAATTTCTTCAGTAATTGCCTTTTCTGTCTGAATTAATACTCCTTGTTCATTCACCAGACTTCTGATATGGTTGCGTGCAACCCAATTTTTCATGCTCGCAAAGAAAAAACCATTATTAGAATCGCCTAGCTTGAGCCATTGGATTCTTGATTTCTGTTTCATGATTGATTCTTCAATAAGGCTCCATTTCTCTAGATGTTGCTTTATTACTTTCTCCTCTTCAAATAAGGTTGTCTGATGATTCACGTTTCTCATTTGTGCTTGTATATCAGAGAGGTATCTTCTAAAATCTTTCACTTTGGATTCTATCCTCGAGAATTCATGTGTATTCAGGTTCTTTAAGACATTTTTCACATATTTAAGTTTCATCCAAATTCTATTCATGCCATCTCCATAAGCTGGTTCATTCTAACCTCGTTGCACAATGTGAAAAAATTCTCGATGACTTGCTAGGCAATTTAGGAATCTAAACGGTCTATTCCTTTTCTTCTCAACAGTAGATAGAGCCACACACAAAGGAGAGTGGTCTGAGCACCGCGAGTCCATGATATTCTCCTCCATATGTACCCATTTCTGTATCCAATGAGCATGCACAATTGCCATATCTATTCTATTGTAGACATGTTGATTTGTCCATGTGTAGTCCCTTCCTATGGCTTTCATTTCCATCATTCCCGTTTCTACTAAGAATTTGTTGAAATCTCTTATTTCGGCTTCCTGGACAGGATCCCCGTTGCTTCTATCCTCAATATGTAAAATTGTGTTAAAGTCTCTCATAATTAACCATGGGTCTAGCATCTGATCAGCTATGCCTTTTAGGGCTGCCCATAATACACCACTGTCTCTTATGTTATGTAAGCCATAAATAGCAGTGAATTGGAAATCCATATTGTCTCGATAAAGCTTTACTATCCCGTGGATATATTGGCTACTGGAATGCGTGTGAGTAAAGTCACACTTTACGGGATCCCATATTAACCATATTCTTCCTCCGTTAGAGTGTTGGTAGTTGTTGCACCATTTCCATCCATATGCAATCTTTTTCACAATCCTTGAGGAAGAAATCTCTTTGACTCTATTTTCAATTATAGCAATCAAACCTACATTTGTCTCTGTTAAGAACACCTTCAACTCTTTTTGCTTGTATACTTTATTCAAACCTCTTACGTTCCACGTTACCAACTTCATATCAAAAGTTTAGGATTTTTTGGTATTGTTGGAGCTTCCGAGCTACTTTGGACTTTATTCATTCTACTTTTTTCATTTTCCATTTCCTGTATTATTTCCTTCACCAGTGGATTAAAAACATTTGCAATAGGAACTACCCGATTCTTAAGGGTAGTTTGGACAAGCTTCCCAAACGAGTTGTTCCTAGCTTCTTTCCATGTGTCGTCTTGATTTTGTTTAGGACTGGTCATCTGCTTAGTTTGATGGCTAATAGTAGCTTGTTGTTCCTTATCATGTACCTGCTGTTCAGTTGGTAATGTGGTGATCACGTTGTCCTGCTTGTTGAACATTTTTTCATGTTGAGCAGATTTTGTGCTAGCCATCTCACTCTTGGGTCGGGGCTTCTCTTGATTGCTAACTGTATCTTATTGAGTAGCTATCGTGCTTGACATCTCACTCTGGGTTCGGGACTTCGCCCATACCATCTTAACTGGCTTAGTTTTCTGCTTATTTACACCATGTTCATCTTGTCTCTTGGTTTCAAGGTTTTGGCAAGAATGACCAATTATGAGACATTTTATGCAGTATGAGGGCTTCCATTCATACTCTATGCTCTGCTCAAACACCCTTCCATTTGGATCTTGCACCTTCACGTGAACTGGCAACACTTGAGTGATATCCATTTCCACTAGAATCCTTACAAAGGAAATACGATCAATACAAGATGTACACTCATCCGCATATAAGGGGTGGCCTAATCTGCTTCCGATTCTGCTTAATGAGTTCTTGCCCCAACAATTTAGCGGCAAGTTTGGGAGTTTGACCCATAGGGGAATCATTCGCAACACCTCATTGTTGAAATTGAAATTAGGACACCATGCCTTAACAATGACTGGTCTGCTAGACATCGTATACGGTCCTGAGAATAGCACTTCATCTCTATATTCTATACTACTGCATCGTATTACAAAATATCCGTCGTTATGGTAGTAGACTTTTGGCTTAGACACAAAGTTCCAGTTCGCAGCAATGAAGCATTCCACTGCACCAATGGACGGAGAGTCGCCAACTACATACAGAACTACTGCATGTTTCCATTTCTCTGTTTCAGCCTCAAACTCTTGTTTCTCCAGTTGGATGACCTTTTCACTATCTATCAATATTGGAGGCACATAACATAAGTTCATACCTCGAGCAGCTAGTCGGTTCCCTGAGAAAAGGCTGGTCCATTTTTTCCCCTCTTTCGCCTCTTGTGCGGGTTGTGTTTTTGATAGAGGAGTGTGTGTTGTTAGAGTCAGTTTCTTTGGTGAACAAATAAAAAGAGTTAAAATGTAATCATTCATCAAAAAATTAAATGTTTGAATAGTTGTAATTTTTGTATTAGTTATTGAAGACTGATTCAAAGTATGACTTGGTGAAACTTAATTTGTTAGTAGTTTCCTATTTCCTTGGGCTATTAGCATGCTGCATTATTTTCTAGTTTTCTGATATTAGATAGTTGTTGATTAATTAGTTAGTGGAGTAGTGGTCAACTTACTGATTTAGTGGTTTGTTTATTTATATGTCTATTTAAAAGACATTACTTTGGTTTTGATTTTATTATACAGAAAAGCTGAGATTTTAGCACATATCGAGAACTTTTACTTTCAGCCTTTGTTCTTAAAGTTTTGTTGTCTCTTTTCCAAACATTAGTAGTGTATGGAAGTTTTGAAATAGTTCTATTAGAAAATATAATTATCTGATGATGGCTTGACGAATTCTTCAAAAGAGATTTTGATGATGACAACATAAACCAGGTTCACATAATCAGTACTGGATTTTTAAAGTAAAAAAAGCGGGAAAGGTTCACTCAGGCAAATATAAAAAAGGAAGAGTTTGTTTTAAAACAACAATCCGAGGCATATAAGAAAGAGGAATACACTAAAAATAGACGAGTCAAACACAAATAAGGAAAAGTGCATATATAAGGAAAATGATTAGTATTCAAGGAAAACTAATTTCCTTCCTTATAGAAATTGGTCAGGCTAAAATCAGTCCCATATAAAAGGACAAGGCGGAAGAACGAAAGAGACTATCTTTTCCAAATCATAAATCATGAGAATCATTCTGAGCGAGGGCCGAAACTATTCAAAAGATCCACAAAGTAGAAGAAAGAAATACTAGAGTTAGGTTTCTCTTTGTAAGTAGATTTAAGAGAGTGTTGAGAGAGAATCTGTAACAACAAGAGAATTTGACTTCTTGAAGAGAGTTTGAGAGAATTGTAACAAGATGCGGGTTTGACTTCTTGGGTAGTTGAGTTTGAGAGAGTTGTGACAAGAAGTGGGTTTGACTTTTTCGAGAGTAGAGTGTAGTTCATTGATTATTAAGTTGTAATCTTGAATTGAGTTGAAGTTAATAAAACTATGGTTTTTCCCTTCCTTGAGGGAGGAAGGTTTCCACGATAAAATTTTTATTTTATTGTGTTGTGTATTTTCTTAGGTAAACATACAAAAACTTGATTTTTGCACAAGGGGTAAGGTTTCTACATCTGATTTTGGTAAAAGAAATTCATAATTATATTATCATTCATAAAAATTCTAGCTTACATAAATTCAAGCTAGGAAGGTGCTCCGAGGATCAAACTAGATAAATATAAAACATATCAGGATAGGTTAATTTGGTTAGCCTAATGACAATGAAAAATAGTTTCTGGCTCACCTCTGACTAAGTTATCCTATTAACAAGATATCATTTAATTTGTACAGAGACTTTTGAATGTGCTAAGTTATATCAGTATGATTTATAGTTTGTTTTACCAAGTTTTACGAACTCATTTTGAATAAGTATTTTTCTAAAAAGAAAATTTATAGTTATAGTGAGAAGTAATAAGTTTGGCTAATTAATTTGAAAACATTGTTAAACAACAATTAATATTTGTTCAAGTTTTAAAAAAGTGCTTTTCGAAAGAAAAAAAAAAATTGGACAAAAATTACTTTTTTCAACTTCTCTTCTAACCAAAAATATTTTTTGATTCCCTTTTTGTGAAGGTAAACTCAGGCTCAGATATGATATATTTCTTTAGATACTTGTCTCCTGTTTGCAATGCAAAATAAAAGAAGAAATATTCATTACTAATATTTAAATTTCTATACCGAAAAACTAACAAAGTATAAGTCCCTTAAGAAGTATATATAAATTTTAAAAATAATAAGCATGTAAATCGTACAACTTCACTTACAACAAATTATCTAATTGAATCACTTCAAGATTATATTTTCTTGGTTAATATTCAATCTCTACAAGGCAAGTAACAAAAAATGGAGCCCTTCAACAATTTTTTAGCTATTGTACAATAATTAAAAATATGACGACAATAATAATAAGAAACAATTTTTACTTTTTTAAAAGTAACAACATAAGTACTCTATCCGAACCATCACTAACCCTACTAGAAAGCCACTGATCAACTTAGATGCATTCAATGAACAACACATATCTTACACAAATATTTCAACATAAAGCCCTAAATAATTTAAAACCCTGATTGTGTCTATTGCATAACCTAAAACAGATGATCATTAATTACAAAAAACACGATAGTCATATTCCATTTCAAATAGGATTTGTCCCCTGGACACACGAGCAATCTAACCCGTCGTAGGATTTCCTTTTCCTCTTCTCATTCTTACTTCTGTAGGTTTCCCGGTAATAGGGATATCTGCGAGAACTCTTACCTATATCTTACCATTTCTTCATAATTGTCCGCTCATAGCACGATGGAAGTGTACGATTATAGCAC
Organism: Solanum acaule; assembly: GCA_036250505.1. Classification (NCBI taxonomy): domain Eukaryota; kingdom Viridiplantae; phylum Streptophyta; class Magnoliopsida; order Solanales; family Solanaceae; genus Solanum; species Solanum acaule. The sequence goes on along the minus strand of JAJOOR010010043.1, from coordinate 10,965 downwards.
GATGCGCTGCTTCAATGGCTCGATATGAAAGACGACCAGCTCTACAACTTTTAGGGCCATATCTTCCAAAACCAAGTTGTGTACCGTCCGGTTTGCAACCCCTACTACATCTGCCTTATGATATTTACTATATTTCGTAAAAGCTAAAGCAATAAAATAATTGGATATTCCCATAGCTAGATTTGGGACTTCAACAAGAGAGAATACAAATATTAATCATGAATCTGCAGGTACATAAACCTCATTTGTAAATCTCTTGTTAAATGTTTTGTTTAGTTGCACCAAATATTAAGTGTGATTTATGCTACTTAAGAGGAATAAGGCGGGTTACACTTGTATATATATATAGTTGCCTTAAATATTATTAATAAAATAAAATTACATATACTAGTTATGACAATGTCTAAATAACCTATTAGTTTCAGAATAATCTTGATATGTGCTTAAATATTTTAAAATAATACTCTAAAGTCATACATATATTGTAACAGTAATAGGTACAGTGAAATATAGGCAAAATTCAATTTTTCACTTAGGTTAAATCACAAAAATTGTTCATATGAAGTATTTTTCTCTTTTTAAATGTTTCTACTTGACCTAGATCTGGATTGGTTAGATTCCTAGATTTTTAACTAAAGAAATGATACCATTTTTTTAATATAAAAAAAAAAAATTCTTATAAGAAATCATACTTTTGATCAATAGATAGAGGCATGACTCTCCCATAATGGCTAAAAATGGCACCATAATAATAGTACTTTTCCCCGTTAGAATCACCAGATGGAGCCTCCGATTTCAAAGTGTTGTGGTGGACAGCCACAAGGGATACCTATACCACACAAATAACATGTACCAAAATTCATCTCATCAATCCTTTCGAAGCATATCTTCAACACCCTTGTCCAGAGGCGGATCTAGGATTTGGAGGTCCTGGGTGCCACATCGTTTAAGTTAGATAAATGGGTTGGTTATTTTAATTTTGGGTTACAATTCGGGTTATTATCATTTTCGATTTTTATAAACAAATCGATCAAACATGCATGTTAGTAATATTTTCTTTTAGATATTCTGTGATTAGAGATAACTAAACAATTCAGTTTTTTTTTTTTTAGGAATTAAAGGCCTTATTCACATAAACTTTGAGGAAAAAAGAATTTTTTTCACATTAAAATTTGAGCTTATATAAACCATCTTATAGTGTTAACTGAATATATTCATATTCCATTGACTTTATGTGTTGTTGCAGGTATATAGTAGAGAGAATAAAATTGTAGTTTCAACCTAGTCATCTTACTTAGCAAGAATGTCGGTGAAGATCGAAAGAACCTTTAAATTGAAATAACTCTAGTAATAATATTCATCATTTTTAAAACTTATATTTTAAAAAAACTACTATTCAAATACATTCTTAATAATATTTGTCAATAATTAGTGAAAGTTCCATTCATCACTTTGTTCAATGAGTGGCGAAGTTAATATATATTAATTTCTAATATGTATATACATATATATACAAAGATTTTTCCGAAATCACTGGGTGCCGTGGCACCCCACCCGTACCCTTAGATCCGCCCCTGCCCTTGTCCACACCTCCTTGACCCTCTCCTATTCCAATTGTTGTTGTCTTTGACGGGAGATGCTATCGTTGCTGCTACTGCCACCACTTAAGATCTTCCTCATAATCATCAACTCCTCTAGAAGTACAAGGTGCATTCTATCCCTACATAATCAAGCTATTTGCATCGATAATTGTTGTAACCGTTATAAGTATAGATCCTTATTCGCTATTTAATTTTAATTTAATTTATGTCCACTTTAATCTAGTCTACTACTAAAATGAAGAATAAAAAGAGGGAACATAGTTTATATTTTTTTTACATGAGGTCCACCATGTCCATCAAAAACAACAAAGAAATCAACGGGGCGATGCTGATAAATATAAGCAGAGCAAAACCATTGAATTTTTTTTTCACATTAAATAAACTGCTCCAACCATTAGCACGGGTTCTTTTGGTGTGTCTGATCCTAATGTTGCCTAATTAGAATAACTCCTCCCAAATTTGGTACACGAAGATTGATGAGGAAGAACTAATCAAAAAAGAGGGTTGAAATAAGATTTGCAGAAGCCTTCTCGGAGAAATCATCACTAGTGCAATTATTGCACATATATATTGGCATTTATTGAAGGAGTGTGGAGAAGGGTTAAATACACTTATTGTATTTTTGTAATATTTGTGGATGAAAGAAACTTGTGAAAACAAGGTGTTGCAATAATTTTTTAAGTTTCTGAATCAGAAAAATAACAGTCTAATATAAATACATTTCATTTTTCAACCAGTTTTAGAGTCATAAAAGCTTACCTAAATGATTTAGCATAAGAAATCCTTCAACAATCGCCTTCAAGGTTTCCCAAGCTCAGAAATGAAAAACAAGGCTTAAATCCCGAAATTTGCAAGTCAAAACCCCTCTATGATGTCTCTAAAGTGACATGGGGTTCACAAAAGTGAACCCTACAAAAGGGTGCCTCTCGCAAAAGCGAAGCCCCTTTCGCTTTCACGAAAAGACTCTCGCTTCTGTGAAGGTCGCTTAAGCGACTAGCCTTCGCAAAAGCGAGGCCTACAGATACTAATACACACAACCAACTCTCAAAGCATCGAAAGGACCCTCGAAACTCATTCTGAACCCCGTGCACATAAATTTCATATGTAAATCAATTAAACTCAACATTTCGGGCCTAATGAAATCGTCAAAACACAAATTTGAGGTCTCCTTGACTCAACATCTGTAAAAACTACAAGAAATCAACTTAATGCCTAAAAAGCTAAAACAAGTTTGGGACCTCTCAAAAAGCAACCAACACCTCACCTAGGCCTAAAATCATCCCCCAAATCCGAACACCGAATGTTGACCAAAGTCAAACCAAAGGATAAATTTCCACAATTTCACAATTTAGGACCTCAAATCCACAAAAGGACTCAGAATCCAAAACCAACAACTCTCAACGATCTGATTGCACATTCGAGACTGATGAAATCGATAGAATTTCATTTTGACACTCGAACTCCAAAAGACGCCGAAAATCACTTTCTTAATATCGTTAGTCTTTCAATCTCAAAACTTACAAAATTCTCAACTTTAAACTCAAGGTTTGAAACCAACTTTCAAAACTCAGTCATACAAGACTCGGGATCGATTTCAATAGGGACAAAAAGGTCAATTCACAACACTTTTTAAAAATGACCAACTGAGTCATTATATATTTATAATTATTTTTAACATTTTAGTTGTTTTAACGTTCTTTCCTTTTTCATTCTTGTAATTTACACCTTATTTTGGATGGTTGTACTGTATTGTTGGTCTAAATACAATATTTATTTTGATTGTTAGTTAAATTATATTATATCGTATTGTTTAAATCCATCATTAGGAAACGACGAAACAATCCATTTTATATAACGATCAATTTAATACGATGCATTATGAAATAATATGTAATACGAATAAAGTTTTATAGTTATTTTAACATTTTACTTCATTAAAAGTGTTATAGTTTTGTGATTTTAATGAAGATAATGTTGAAATAATTATAACACTTCATTTGGATGATTGTTACGTATTATTTTATAGCGTATCATATTAAATTGGTGGTTATATAAAATGGATCTTTTCATCGTTACCTAATGTTAGAATTAAACGATACGAAACAATATAATTTAAATAACAATAAAATCAAACATTGTATGTAGACTAACAAGTACAATCATCCAAACAAGGTGTAAATTACAAGAATGAAGAAGAAAGAATGTTAAAATAACTAAAAATTTAAAATAACTAGAACCATAGTTTAAAAAAATGTTAAATTAAATAAAGAATGAAAAATAATTAGGTCTGGTAGCAGCGGTAAGGCGCAAAATCCGTCATGTGCCTTTCTCATTTTCTCCATTACTGGCGTAAATGGCAAGGCAAGTGGGCTCCTACGCCTTTACCCTTTTGATTTCTTTCATAAATTATTTGCCCTTTTGAATTTTTTGATCAATTTTGAGGTACTTTTCGCTCTAGACTCGTTCCTTTTGTGTACAAATAAAAAAAAATGTAAAATAAAAAGTTTTCATTCATTGAAAGACTAAATATTTAAATAATTGTGATTTTTGTATTAATAGAGTGGGAGTTTTGAAAATGTTCTATTAAAAAATATTATTATATGATCTTGATAAATGAAAATCATAATTATATTACCATTTGTAAAAATTCTAGCTTATATAAATTCGAGTTCGGAGCCTAAAGGTTCAAAAAATATTGGCCAAAAATTTCAAAAGGGCAACATTTAAATGATAGGATAAACGCCGTGTAAATTAAGGTAAAAAGACGCAAGACGCAACTCCCTATGCGCATGCGCCTTACAAGGCGCATAGGGAGGTGCGTCCTTTCCTATTGATAAAAAAAATAAAATTCATTGCAGTATATTTTTTTCCATTAGTATTTAGCTTTCTTCACTAATAAAATATGGAAAATAGTTGAACTTCAATACAATTTTAATGCATACATAATATATTTCCAGTTTCACCAAGAAATGTTTCTTTTCCTTATCTAATACCAAAATAGGGCTATTGTTTTCATCAGCTGATTGAGTCTAAACATGTTGGAGAATAAGTTAAAAATGTTGGAGTTCATCCTGCTAAAAGCTGGTTGAAAATTGGCCAAGCGGAATAACGGATCCTTCCAGCAATATTATGTTCTCATAGATGCAATCTTCGTTTTCATAATGAACAATACTGTCATTTTATCCAAAGCTCACATGAACTAAAAGCACAGAATCCAACATCACACAGGAAAAAATATATATTGCAATGATTTTTTTTATCAATAGGTAAGGACGTATCTCCCTCTGCGTCTTACAAGGCGCAGCAGACCTGACAAGACGTTGTTAGCTCGCGTCTTATAAGACACATAGGGAGTTGCGCGTTGCGTATTCTTATCCTAATTTACACGACGTTTATCCTATCGTTTAAATGTTGCCTTTTTTATTCTCAACTTATTTTTATTGCCCTTTTGGATGTTAGCATGATGGACAGCTAAATGATTGTATATTAATGTAATTATATAGTGATATAAACTAGCATGATCATATACATTTGTTGTAGAATCAAAGGACTAAATATTGTGATAGAATAGCTGATTTGGAGGGATAGCAAGGCAGATTTAGAGGGATTGAATAGCAGATTTGTAGAGATAGAATAACTGATCTTTAGGGATAGGAATGGCGGATCTTTAGGGATGTGTAATCTTTATTTTCTCTATATAATGGAAAGACTCTCACTTTGAGAGGTATTAAGCAGAAAATTGACATTGGAATATTTGGCCAATTTTTTTGCCGCTCCGAACTATCCTCCAAGCTAGCAAGGTGCTCAGAGGGTCGAACTGGATAAATAAGAATATATTAGGACAAGTTAATGTGGAATGCCTAATTAATGACAATGAAAAATACCTTCTGCTCACCTCCAAGCTAGAAGTTATTCTATAACAAGATATCATTTTATTTTGAATAGAGACTTTGGAATGAGCTGAGTTAACATGATATGATATATAGCCTGTATGATCAAGTTTCAAATATCAACTTGTTTTGAATAAATATGTTTTTTAAAATACTTATAATGAAAAGCAATTTATTTGGATAATTAATTTGAAAAGCATTGTTAAACAACAATTATTATTTGATCATGTTTTTAAAAAGTGCTTCTAAAAGTTTACTCAAAAGTGCTTTTTGAAAAGAAAAAAAAACTTTTGTGGAGAAATTACTTGCTTCAACATTTGCTTCTCCTCAAAAATATTTTTTATTTTCCTAAAAGCTTGGTCAAATATCTTAATTTTTTTATAAAAATAAATAAATACTTTTGACCTTGAAAAATTAAGTTTGACCAACCAGACTATATATTAAACTAATTAGAGATACATGTTGATGAAATTTTTCAGTCATGCGAAAACTAAATCAAGATTAAGATTGAATATCACATCATTCATTGCCATAAAAGGCTACTTGCTAAAAGCAACTGAATTAACAGAAAAAACAAATTGCAGTCATTAATGCAAATACAAACCATAGTCTTTAAGCTTCCTCTATAGAGAAAAACTTATAAGCAAAGTTTAATAAACCATCTCCAAATAAGAAATTCACCTTGGTTAGTTATATACTAACTATCCAAGATATTCAACTAAACTTCAATATAGTCTATCTTTAAATCAACAACAATAACACTTATGTTATCTTGGCTACCCCGTCCCATAGCTAGCCGAGTAAGCAACGCTGCTGCTGCTCTACTTGGGGAAGAGAATATGTCTCCTCTCCCGGATGGCTTTTCTTTTTGAAGACATTCTCTCGCCACCTGACACGCCTCTTCATTTGATATAACGTTCCACAAACCATCACTGGCAAGAATTAAACACTCATCTTCTGCTTCCCTTTTTGTGAAGGTAAACTCTGGCTCAGATATGATATATTTCTTTAGATACTTGTCTCCTGTTTGCAATGCAAAATAAAAGAAGAAATCGTCCGTCAATACTAGTATTTAAATTTCTATACAAAAACCCGAATAAGAAAATGTGCCTTAAATTAACAAAACAACAACTTCACTTACAACAACTTATCTAATTGAATGTCATCAAGGTTATATTATCTTGGTTGATATTCAATCTCTACAAGGCATTCAAAAATTAACAAAACAATTGAATCTGTAAATTTTAGTTATATAATGACATAGGGTTTCTTCTTGAACCATAACTAACCCTACTAGAAAGCCATTGTTAGATGCATATAAATTACAATTCAAAAGGTATCAAACCAACTTACTCAATTTTGTTTCTACTTTTAGTTGTCATCTTATAAGCAGACATTGAATGAACGGACATACAACACATATATCCTACACACAATTCCAACATAAGCCTTAAATAATTTAAATCATGATTGTCTCTATTTCATAACCTAAAACGAATGATGGATATAAGTATTGCTTCAATTGGTAACTGCAATAACGTCATTGCATAGAGAAATAGGTTACTGAAAAAGGGAAAATAAGTTACCTATTGCACGAGACGTAGCCAGTATTCCTAGAACTCGTGCACAATCGTCAAAATCAACATGGCCTCCACATGCCTCTATTCTAGCACGTTCCTCTGGTCTGTCTGGCTGTAATGAAAAGTCAAATTATTTTCTTCAAGTTGTGCACTACAATACCATATTGTCATATCTCAAAGCTGGAGCAAGAGAATAATTGGATATTTCCTTAGCTAAATTTGAGACTTCAACAAAGAGAGAATACAAACATAAATCATGAATATAATCTTTCCATCAAATCCAATTTACAAAACTCTTGTTACATGCTTTATTTAGTTGCACCAAAATCATAGTGTGCTTTATGAATATTTAATCAAGTTGTAGATGTGTCAGCCAAACATGTAATTAGTTATAATGAAGCTCATATGTATCATAATAGGAGGGATAACCCTATCTAACAGTCCGGTCATATCAATTAGACAAAATGCAGATGTCTTGTATTAAAATTAGGTATGACAAATCAATTTTATTTTTAAGGTGAGGCCTTTTCTATTGGTTGTCAAAAGAAAAAAATGTGGAAGAAAGCGGGTTACGCAGTATAAATGTACATCTTAATTTTATTAATTATATTTAATGACAGGGACGACTCAGTGATATTGGGGTCTAAGGCACAATCCAAAATAGAGGCCTTAAATATAATTAATAAAACAAAAGTTCATATACTAGCAACACAACCTTTGCTAACATATTAGTTTCCACATAATTTTGTTATGTGCTGAAATTTTTTAAAATAATACTCTAAAGTCATGGTACACTTTATAAGTAACAGCCTAACAGGTATAGTGAGATGTAGGCAAAATTCACCTTTTCTCTATCAGGTGGATCAAAGGGCAAAATTTCTTGATATGAAGTATTTTACTTGACCTAGATTTGAATTGATTAGATACGTAGATTCTTAACTAAAGAAATGATACCACTTACAAATTGAATAAAAGAAAATGATATATTTAGATCTTCTAAGAATAAAAATAATTTTTTTCATAAAATGCATACCTTGTGATCAATAGATAGAGGCATGGCTCTCCTACCACGGCAAAGAACAGCACGTGAATCTCCACAATTTGCCACAATAATAGTTTTCTCTGTTAAAATTGCGAGCACGGCAGTGGAGCCTCCTAGTCCATAGTTCTGTGGTGGGCATCCACAAGGAACACCTATGCCACACTCATAGCACGTAACAAAAGCCATCTCATCAATCCTCTCAAAACAGCTTTTCAACACCCTTTTCCACACCTCCTTAACCCTCTCCCATTCCAATTGTTTTCGTCTCTGACGGGAGATGTTATCATTGTTGCTGGTGCTACCACTTATGATGGTCCTTGTCATCATCAACTCTTCTAGTAGTATAAGGTACATTCTATTTCTACACAATCCAGCAACCTGCATCAATAATTTTCGCTATTTTAATCTAGGCTAGTACTCCTAAAATGGATCGATTTAGATTTATAAATTGTTGCTTATCAATGGAAGGAAATTGGTAAAGAAAAAATATGAACGGATGATAAGAAGGTGAGAGAAAAAATGAATTTTTTTTTTCTTCTTACATGAGGTCCACCATGTCCATCGTAAACAGCAAAGAAATCAATGGGGCGATGTTTATTGATATAAGGGGAACAAAGATTTGGCCAAACAGATATCTCATCTTCCATTGAACTCCTTCTTCCAATTAAAGAAATTGATCCAACCAGCGGCACTGGTTCTTCTGGTGCACCTGTGCCTGATGTTGCCGAATTAGAATCAGACATCCTGAGATTGATGATGAAAAATTAATCAACAAATGAAGATTCACATAAAAATCATAGAAGCCTTCTTGGGGAAATCGTCAGTGAAGAATTTCAGAAGGGAAATCTTCAGTTAAGAATCAGAGAGCATTTTCGAGAAAATCATCAATTAAAAAAGTGCAAAAGCCTTCTAGGGGAAATCGTCATTGAGATTGATTCTTATTGATGCCATTGTTACAAAAAAGACATGGGCATTTATAGGAGTGTGGAAAAGTGACAAGTACATTTTTTGTATTTTTGTAATCTTGTATAGCAGGAAGGAACTCGTGAATGATTTCAAATGTATTATACATGTGTATATACATATATTTTTGTAATTTACATTTGTTTTGTATGTAATTTGCATTATTTATGTTCACATTTATTACATGCATTTGTTTGTTTCTGATATAATAAATCCTCAGTTTCTCAATTAGAGACTAGAGTGACAAAAAAAAATATGATGAGATAGATAGCAATTTTGAGAAAAACTATTACTCCCTCTGTCCTAATTTATGTGACATATTTTGGATTTCGAGATTTAAACAAGTCTATCTTTGACCGTAAATTTTCGTAATTTTTTTCTATATCTATTAAATATTTTGAGTTATCAATTATTGAGACTTATAGTACTTTTTATGTAGTTTACAAATATATAAATTTCATTTTTAAAAAATTGAAAATTTCATGAGCAAATTCCCGGTCAAACTTAAACTGTTTAACTCTCGAAAAGCGAGATGTGTCACATAAATTGTGACAGAAGGAGTATGATTTATTACTCCCTTTGTCCCTAATTACTTGTTCATATTTTCTTTTTTAGTTATCCCTAATTACTTGATCATTTTGATAAATCAAGAAAGGACAAAATTTTTTTATCTATTATACCCTCAATTAATTACTTTGAAAAATGAATTCTTATGTTTTTAATTCATTCAATTCATAATTAATAGGGATAAATGGTAAACTCACTATGTCAATTATTATTTTTAATAGGTGTGTCAATTTCAAAAGTGGACAAGTAATTAGGGATAGAGAGTACTTGCTTCTTATAGTGTGAAAACAAGGTGTAGCAACCATTTTTTGAGTTTCTAAGTCATGAAAATGACAAGCTTAACATAAATACATTTCATTTTCAACCAACTTTTTCCATCTAGTCAAAAAGTATTTATTATACTTATACAGAAAAATAAAACATTTAAACATTCTTACAAAATTTGAATGAAAAGTACTTATTATACTTATAAAATGACAGAAAACGTAAAAGAAACAAAAAACTACTATTAGACCTTTTTTTCTTGTTCTCAGGAATCAAATTTGTGGATGACATCATTAATTTTATTTCTTACATTAATTAATAAAAAATACTAGTGTTTTTTTTGTCAAAAGAACCAATATAGTGAGAGATTTTCATTAAAATTATATTGCACAAAATTAATGTTTACATGAGTTGCTATTTTCAATCGATTTTCTCTGTATTAAAATGGATCAAAAATTTATACAACTACGTAAAAAAGAATAAATCTGTCAAATTTGGACGAAGTAAAATTTTAAATGGATGTTTAACTTTTATATTGAGAAGTCAAAAATAAAGTGTTTTGCTATCGATATAAGTTGCTCATAGAGTAAAATAATTAAAACAATAAAAATTGTATTACCAAAATATAAAATTCAACACAACATAAATGTAAGATTTCATTTGCTTACCACATAAAAGAGAGAAGTTCTTTTTCTTTCTTGGGTGTGTTTGGTATGAAGGAAAATGTTTTCCATGGAAAATGTTTTCCTAGAAAATGTTTTCTTGGAAAACAAGTTGATTTTTGACTTGTTTTCTCATGTTTGGTTGGTGAGTAGAAAATATTTTCCGAAAAAGATTTTTAGTGTTTGATTTATGAATGAAAAATGTTTTTGAAAAATTTCTTTTATTTTTACTAGAGTAGAAAATAATTGTTGAAATTGAAAATATTTTGTATAAACAAACTTAATTTTTTTTGGGGGTGGGGGCTGGTAGGGGGTGGGGGTGGGGTGGGGGTCGAGGGTAGGGGTGAAAAATTGAAATTTTGAAGTTAAAAATATTTTTTAAAAACAAACTTAAAA
>JAJOOR010010042.1:0-32725 GCA_036250505.1 Solanum acaule | reverse complement strand
TAGCATAATACCGAGTTGGACTAGGGTTCAGCGTACCCAAATAGTCCCAGAACTACTAGCCACGTAGGTTGTAAGTCCCCTCTGTGGGCATCATTTCAGTGATCACGCCAGTATGCCTCTATACCTCTGGCAGGGTATATTGGGTCCTTTCGATGGGGCGTATACATCGGACTCCACATTTAGCTCATGTGGTTTTACTATCGGTTATTAGTAGCTTCCACTGTTCAGTCAGATCCTATTGCATTGACCATTTATCAGTATATCCAGTATTCAGTTTCAGCATGTTATAAATTGGTCACTGCATTCAGTTATCTCAGCATTCAGTATATATATCATGTTCATATTATGTCATTGCTTATTTGCTTTGTTCAGTTATATGTTATTTCAGTTGTATTATATCCTACATGCTTAGTACCTTTCAAGTACTGACGCATACTCTGCGCTACATCTTCTCGTGATGTAGGTTCAGGCTCTCAGCATCCAGATCACGCTTAGATCGGTTCAGGTTCTCAGCATCCAGATCACGCTGACGACGATGATGATGATGGTAGGGGAACTTCATCTGTGATTCAGATGGTGAAATTTCCAACTGGCTTTGCCACCAGAGGATGAAATTATCCAAATATATAACAAGTTTTTGGATTTGAATAAAAAAGAAACAAAAGTGTAATCTAATTCAAGCACTGTTCAGATGCTGAAGATGCCTTCAGAAAATCAGTACAACAAAGTCCTTTTGGTGCTGTAAATTTAACTTTAAGCTCAGTTATCCTTCAACTCTGACATTCCACTCTTCTTGCTGAAAGCAGGTAAGAAGAAGAAGTCACAGGTACAACTAATCAAGCAGAAGCTGAAGGGGATGACATCAATCTTGAAAAAATGCAACGGTAAGATTACTACTGAGGAGAAATTAGAGTTGGAGAGTGCAATAAAAGGCTTGCTGGAGAAGGTAAGAACTGTGACACCAACAAATCCATTGGGATCCCTGCATACTAGGATGTGAAGCTCGTTGCTTCAACTTGATGTTTTATTTTGTTTTTGATGAAATAAATGGTGTATTGATAACAAAGCATCCAGCAGATGCATAATTACAAAAGTAGGAGGAGTCAGCTCCTAGAATGGACAAAAATAAACCTCCCAACAAAAAAGTAGAACTAAGCATCTGGCCTTGAGCTTGATATGTTTTCCTTTTGTTGATAGTGTTAGTATATTGTCCAGCTTATGTTGATTAGGATACTGAATGCAATTCTATTAAGGTTCATGTATGAAGTAGAAGCATAGAATGATAGCTCTGTACACTTAATTTGCTCAAGTTACCTATCACACTGAAAGAAAAATAATTAGCCTTGTTTGTTAAAACACAAGTGTAAGTATGCAATTCCTCAACTTTTCAAAACCATCTAAAATTGGAAATAAGGAAATCAACCTCTTCCACTTTAGTTGAGTTGAACCAAACAAGTGGAGGTTAATGGTAAATACATTATGCATGAGAAAAAAATGAACAAGTTCTTGCCCCCTTTGTTGAACCAAACAAGGTCTACATGACCTTGTAGTCACTACAGGTGGTTAACCAAAGAATTCTATTCGGTTTTTCAAAATTAAAAGTAATGTTACTTCATGATTGTTCTTGCCACCGACAGACAAACACCAAGTGATAGAAGAGCATTTGAGCATCAATATGAAATGATAAAGGATATTACTGTGGATCTCTCTTTTGAGGACTGGAAGGCAGTAATTATGCGGTTGCAAGCCCCCTTGGAAGAGAGAATTTCTGTTCAAAACAAGATGTTGTGGGGTGACAACCGCTGCAACAAATCCTTTAATCCTTTACGCAATTATTCTTAAAAATGTATCCCGTAAGAAATAACTTCGATCTTATAATTCACAACCTCTTATTTTATTTTATCAAAATTGTTTCACAGATACTATACTGTAATGAAATATTAATGCTTATTTATAAAGGAATAGAAAAAGGCAAATATGATTTCATTAATATTTTAGCTAAGAAATAAGTAATGACAATTTTTTGTGAGGAAGGGAAAAGAGGATGGTATACGAAAAATGATAGAAATAAAAATACAAAAGAAAATGAGATGAATTAGGAGACTGAGGGCCCGTTTAGATTGGCTTAAAAAAATAGTTTTTAAGTTAAAAATAAAAATCAAATTGAAATGACTTTTAAATAAAAAAATAAAAAGTAGGAGGAGACCTACTTTTGATTTTTTGACTTATTTTAAGTCATTTTTAATCTTGTCAAACACTTCTCAACTTATTTTAAGTCATTTTTTATTTATTTTAAGTTATTTTTTATATTTGTCAAACACTTCCACAAATCAAAAATTAACTTAAAAGTATATTTAACCAACTTTTAAGTCAATCCAAACATCCTAATTGTGTATGATAGAGGTTGATAGGTCTAATTACCTTTTGCTATTATTAAATCACCTTTTAGCTTACACAGTACATCAACTTCACTTTTTAGTTTAAAGTGTAGATTTGACTACCTCTTTCTGTAAAGTATAAAGTTTGTCTCATTAATCATTCTTGACGTCAAACTTTTCCTTTTTTCTTTGTAATATGACAGAGAATCATATATTTATATAAAAAAGAACCCTACACTTGCCTACGTGGCACCATCACAAGCTAGAATTTTCTTTTACATTTATTTATTTCCAAAAATAGTCTTCCCCTTTCATGAAAGATGCGACTTTTTTGAAAAGTTGTGACTTTTATGAAGAGTTGCGACTATTATGAAGAGTTGCGACTTTTATGAAAAATTGTGACTTTTATGAAAGGTTGTGACCTTTCCGAAGGATTGAAACTTTTTCAAAGAGTTGTGACATTTCTGATAAGGCACAATAACCATTTGTTCACACTACCCTTTATTATTTATAAATAGAGTAATTCCTCTCATTTTAAAACAACGAAAATTCTAAACTTCTTCTTCTTCTTCTGCACAATTAAATATTCGTGTACTTTGCTCCTGTTGAGTGGTTCACTGACATCATTGTTTCTGTATCAATACACTTGTGAATAGAATCGTTCCATCCTGAGAGGATCTATTTCTTTAAACCTCGGGTATTAGAGGGGAATAATTTCCTTAAAGGGACACTGTGCATTCAGCAAGTTCAATTTTTTCCTTTTTGTTTCATTCTATTTTTATAGATCCTGGTATATTTTCTTAGAGTCATTAATTTATGCTTATGATATTAATTTTTATTTTTGAGTACATGTTTTAAACTTTATTGTTTATGTTTCTGTAAAGTTATTGTGTATAAGTATTTGTTAGTACAGATAAAAATTATTTATTTATTAGAAAATTTAATATCTCATGTTGAAGTTCATCTAATTTCCAAAAAATATCAAATAGTACCACTTCCTGGAGGCAAAAGGATAATTATAAAATCAAATTAAAAATGATTGATTGAAGTATAAATGATAAGATGTCATAATTATCATTTTTCTTTACATTATTAATGTTCGTTACTACGTAATCTTGTATGTAAGACAATATAATGTTTTAGTTTTAAGGACTGATAAATTTTAAGTATTATTTTATAAATTCTGTGATATCAAAATCTGGCGCGAAGCGCGGGTAATTTTACTAGTTAATATATATTTTCACATCATAATATAACCCATGACTTGCGTTTCTCAAGAACTTATGCCTCACATTCAGTTGCTAACAAACAAAAATTAAAGACCATCCCTTTTTAAGGGCAAAAAAAAAAAAAAAAGAAAGAGACCCATTTAAGGGCAATTCGTGCAATCAACTCCATCTGGACACTTGGGTATGCAAATGATTCTTTTTCAACTTAAAATAAAAATTCAACAGCTATTAAAAATATATGAGATGATAAGTACAGATATAGGGGTAAGAACTTGTATCACAACCTCCCAGAAGAAGAAAAAAAAAATTAAGGAAGAATGTGAAATATTACAGAGTTGAGACCATTAAAGATTTAACTAATGCAACCTTGTCAACTCTTCCACTCTCTTCATTAGTTCCTCAACTGGAACTGACATTGCTTTAGAAATCTCTTCCATCCGATTCCTGCTAAGATCCAGGAATGATTCAATCAAATCTCCATCAAGAAAGTTTTTAGCATCTACAGTTTTCTTCTCGTTGTAAAACGACCTCCACTGCTCGTGGCTCAGTCCTCCTACCCCCTTTATCACTTTCCGTAAGTTTGTCTGCAGCTTTTCCAAAAATAAATATTGATCATGAGGTAGTGATGCAATGACCCCTATAACACCATTCACTGTGCCAAAAATGACGGTGGGTATCTGGCCAACGTCTGAATCTGGCAATCGCATCACAAGCGAACCGTGTCTAAACCTATTAACAAATTCACCAAGGTGGTATTCCCCAACCACCTCAAGACGGCTGCGCTCCTCATCTGTAGCACCTTCACTATTTTTCCTGACCGTGAAAAGGTTAAAGTTATTCTCAGCACCAAGATAAATGTCATCATCGAGAATCTCAACAGCTGACATCCAATTTGCATTATAGTCTCGGGCTCGCTCCTCTATAGCACCCTCTTCATGCTAAACAAGAAGGATATTGTAAATGTCAGCAATGACTTCTTACTTGAGTAAGATAAATTAGGCTAATCGCAAGAAGCTAGGAATTAAGAGTAACGTTGTAACTTTAAAATCTAAAGCTAGAACACTATATTTACTACCGAAAGGTACCTTGAAAATCAGCAGGGAAATGGATTTCATCAAATCACCAACAACAATGAAATCCCCACGCGTTTGAACATAAAGAGCTAATATATGACCATGGTGTCCACATTCTGTCTGCAATTCTCGGCTGCCACCATCCTCACGCGAAGCCCACTTGTACAATTGAATCTTCTGATTGATTGCAGCAAGCAGTTTCCCATTGAAGGCATTTAGAGAGTAGACAGCTCCCTTAGTTTCCTTCTCTGCAATGAGTTGGAGCTTTCCATCTTCAACTATAAAAACTAAAATTCGGCCCTGCAATTTTACTCATCATTAAAGTACCTTAAATAAACATAAAAATGAACATCAGTGAATTAAAAAGTTAACTTCATTAAATTGAAGGCCCGAGTGACAAGTTTATCAGTTTTGATTAGAAACAAACTTAGATCAACCGAAACTGCCTCAAGGTGTAAGAATTGCTTCCAACCACTACTTCTCCCTGTAAAGGATAAGTTTTTTTAACTAGCCTACTAATCATTTAAACTCAACTCTCTCCCAAGCAAATCATAAAGATTATCATCTGATACAGCTTTCAATGCAGCCCTCCCTCCATCCATATTTGTTATCACATCTCAGTTAAGCAAGGAATACAAAAATCAAGTTGAAACAGCAAAACAGTCTAAAGAAAGGATCACCGAAGATGCAAGTTACCAGACCCCCATGTAGGCAACATCACAAATCAAGATCGAGAGAGAGAGAGAGAGGGGGGGAGAGAGAGAGAGAGAGTGAGGACAATGATGGAAAGTTGTTAAGTTCCATCAGATGAACTCCGGGAAAACAATATGGCTCGACACCCGAAAACTACTGAAATCAATAGTTCATTACAAATCACAGGATCTAAGCAAACCTTATGATTAGAGAATTTTCTATCAATTAAACTTACCTTGGTAGGTTCATTTTCCTCTGGCATCACATATGCAGTTCCAATGCAATAATACACATTACTATCATCAGAAAAGGAGCAGCTTAGTATGGAACAACCATATTCAAATTGGTCAAGGGGATACGTTGATATGAACTCAAATGTCTGATCATCTAACAGACGGACAAAATGCATTTCAGGTTCATCTGCATTTGACTGAGTATACTTCACACTGCATAGAGCAAATGTCCGGGTCTGCTCTTGATGGCTGATGCGACGTGCATGCTCCCCAAGGGGTATTGAACGGATGTGAAGCTTTTGAATTTCATCAATAGTGCCAATTGTTAACTCACCTTCTTTCGCGATTGCAAGGCTGTTGACAACAGAGAAATAACTATTAGAGTTCTTAGGCATATAAAATATAGGACACAATTAATTTAAAAAATCATGAAACTACAACCAACAAAAAAAGATACTTCCGACAGACGAGATATACCAAAAATCAACTCTTAACGTTAGCTTGTCAACAAAATATGGAAGACATTTTAATTCTTTAACATGTCGACACCAGTAATAGGTGCCTGGGGGCTGAAACAACATAAGAGTGCCACATTCAACTATTAGTCAACAGGACACAATGTTACCAGTAAAACTGAAGAAAAGGAAGGAACAAATTACCTGTCTGGAAAAGCTGCAACATTGAATTGGCACATATGACTAACTTCTTTTAGATTTACATTGCTATAAAGCAGCTTCTTGTTACTGCTGTAAATAACTGTGGGCCTATCGGAGGCAGCAAAGACGTGTGTAGTATCTTTAGATGAGAATGTACGAAGTGTTATGGGCTGGGTCCCAAGAGACACTTTTTTCCTATCTGTCAGCTCACCAGTACTCATGCTCAATACAAAATTCAAGAGATGGCCATCTCCCAAAGCACATAGTAGATAAGATATCTGAAAGGGAGAGAGTTTCAGAACCCCAAAAAAGGAAAGAAAAGAGGCAAAAGAACACATTAGATTAGAGGCGGGCAGCACAACAAAGTTCATGGCTATTGTCTGAGATTCAAAATTCTAATCAAGTATCAGTCATTCAAATCTGCTGTCATAAAAAATTCATGTCTATTGTCTGATTTATTCAAAACCCTAATCAAGTATCAGTCATTCAAATCTGCTGTCATACTTACTCTAACTCTTTGTCATCTGACTACACTAGTCAGTTTGATGAAAGATGAACTGTACCCAAACTCAGGAAGTAAGATAATCTAGGCTTCCAAGAAATTCTACTGTTCAGTTCGATGAACTTCCCTTGTTGATTACAACACCTTCGGGTCTTGATTAATTTTTATACTCGTAAAATTACCCGCGCCTCGCGCAGGAATTTAATATCACGGAATTTATAAAATAATACTTAATACCTATCCGTCATTGAAACTAAAACACTATAAAGGAAGATGATAATTATAACATCTCATCATTTATCCTTCAATCAGTCATCTTTAATTTGATTTTATAACTATTTGATATTTTTGGGGAATCAAATGAACATCAATCGGAGATATTAAATTTTCTAATAAATAAATAATCGTTGGTGAAGGGATAAATAAATTTTAAAAGGTTGAAAAAAGTGAACAAATATTCTAATGCTAACGTGTAGAAAGTTCAGCCCTACCTTTTGCTTTACATATATCATTTTAAAGTTCCCCATTTAAATGTATCACAAGTAATTATTAAAATGAAAAATTAAAGGGAGAATGTATCATATTGGACAATAATTCAACTTATTATATATAAGTGGAAGAGAAAAATATTACACAAAACTATTCACTTTGTTTGGGTGTTTTTTAAAAATCAACATAGCATAGTGATGAAGTTCAATTTGAAACTATACTTCTATTCCAATCGCAATGTTGAGAAACACATCTATTACTTCAAGAAAAATATTTACAACTTCCAGTAAACTTGAGAATATGTCCATACTTCATATTGAATATGAGCAATTAATTTATTGTGTAGTTATTTTTTTTTTTGAGAAAGAAATTTATTGTGTAGTTATCTATGTCTTGAGGTTGCAATCTAGTCATATTCCTCTATAGGTCATCCGGCACATCCTTGAACTTATGTCAAAAGTTTATTATTTTTTTGTCTTCTTTTCCTGGTTCACTTCGCACATCGTTATTTTTTCCATAGATATCTAATTTATCTTGCCATAAAGTTTTTAAGGTCTTTATGTGCTTATAATGACATACCAAATTTGAATTTTGTCTTCAAGATATGGTAGTACAGATCTTTAAGAATTCTTTTACTATACCTTCAACAATTTTAGTAGAGAAAACTTGCATGAATACTCAATTAACGTGTGTTATTTAATCTGTACTAACAAATACTTATAACAATAACTTTGCAAAAACATAAACAACAAAATTTAAAACATTTACTCTAAAACAACAATTAATAACATAAGCATAATTAATGACTGTAAAAAAAAATACCAGGATCTGTAACAATAGAATGAAACAGAAAGGAAAAAATCGAGTCCACTGAATGCATAGTGCACCCTTAAGGAAATTATTCTCCTCTAGTAACCGAGGTTTAAAGGAATAGATCCTCTCAGGATAGGACGACTCTATTCACGAGTGTATTGATACAAAAACAATGGTGTAGTGAGCCACTCAACAAGAGCAAAGTACACGAATATTTAATTATGCAGAAGAAGAAGTAGTTCAGTTCATTCTTTATCAGGAAGAGGATAACAAAAAAAGGAAATAAAAAGAAACAAACAGGTATGAAAGCTATAATTGTAAACCACGATCGAATCTATGGAAGCATTGGTTTATACATTCCTCTTAGTCTCGACTCTAGGGTTAATTTTTTTCGCTATCTTTTTTTGAGAACCGCCTAAAGTTCCAACTAAAAAGAACTAAAAGGGTGAAATAATTTTTCATTATCTCAGTTGAAGTACTGAGCCTCCCGATATAAGGAGGCTCAGTTCTTCAACTAGTCTCCATGTTCCTCGAATGGATCTCTTAGTTGTTGAGAAGGTTGCCCAAAAGCGGTATATAAGGCGTACCCGTAAAACTAACAAGTAAACCAGATATAAAGATAGCGACTAGGGTTGTTGTTTCCATTCTTATCATATTTATATAATTTCAAGACCCCAATGGATCTATGATAGGATCGTTTATTTACAACGGAAATTTTCGTTGTTTTAAAATGAGAGGAAATCCCTCTATTTAGAGACAACAAAGGGTAGTGTGAATAGACAACAAAGGGTAATGTGAACAAATGTTTATTGTGCCTTATCGGAAAGGTCACAACTCTTTGAAAAAGTTACAACCCTTCGAAAAGGTCAACCTTTCATAAAAGTCACAACTTTTCATTAAAGTCGCAACTCTTTATAAAAGTCGCAACTTTTCAAAAAAGTCACAACTCTTCAAAAAAGTCACAACTCTTCATAAAAGTTACAACTCTTCATAAAAGTCGCAACTTTTCATAAAAGTCACAATTTTTCATAATAGTCACAACTTTTCATGAAAGGGGAAGGCTAGTTTTGGAAATAAATAAATTAAAAGGGCATCTTGATTTCTGGTGGCGCCACGTAGGTGGACCTAGGGTTCTCTTTTTATTTTATATATATGATTTTTGATAACCATATTACAATCATAAACGCTTCAGGTCTTGATGTACCTTCAGGGCAAGATTTTAAAACAGTCACAGGTCTATTTATTACTCCCTCTGTCCTAATTTATGTGACACATTTCGGATTTCGAGATTCAAACAAGTTTATCTTTGACCATAATTTTTTCCTATATCTTTTAAATATTTTGAATTATCAATTATTGGGACTTATAGTACTTTTTATGTAGTTTACAAATATATAAATTTCATTTTTAAAAAATTGAAGATTTCACCTCGGTCAAACTTAAACTGTTTGACTCTCGAAAAGCGAAATGTGTCACATAAATTGGGACAGAGGGAGTATCTTTTACTCATAATGCAGATACTGTTATTGGAAATAAAATACTAATGGAAGAAAGGAAAAACATGAGGTACACAGTTCATTTATTTCGTTTCTTTATTTTAGGCAAAAGTACTCATTACCCCCTGTACTTGAAGCTTTTTATATGGTGTACACCTAAACTAAATTCCGTTTTAATTACCCCCTGAACTTGTTTATTCCTCCATCACGTACACCTTTTTCGTCCACCTTCTCCTATTGTGACTACACGTGCGCGACAGCTGGCAAAAGTAGTGATGTGGATTTCCACCTGGATAAATAATAGCCACCTAGATAAATTAATATTGCAAAAAATAAATTTCTTAAATTTGAAATTCATTGTTTAAAAGTTATATTTGAATAGGGGCTGATTTCGTGGAACTCCTTCTGGATTTGGGTTTTCCTAGACATGAAGTTGGTCGATTAAATTTCAAATTTTTCTGAAATTCTTACCAAGTAAGTGTTAATCTTTGTTTCCTTTACTTTTCATTTACATTTTTCCCTATTTTTCGTTTAAAATATGCCAAATATTAAAGAAAAATGGAGATTTTACGTTTTTTTACCGTTGTAGCTTTGTGATGTGGCAAAAAATCACTTCCTCACGCGCCTAGTAGAGTGTGTTGTCAATTTCTACGACAAGTGGACAAAAAAGGTGTACGCGACGGAGGAATAAACAAGTTCGGGGGGTAATTAAAACGGAATTTAGTTTAGGTGTACACCGTATAAAAAGCTTCAAGTTCGGGGGGGTAATGAGTACTTTTGCCTTTATTTTAAGGACCATGAAGTGAGTCATGTTCTTTTACTTTGCTTTTCTAAGTTGTATTTTCCTATAATATAAAATTATATAGTAAAAACTAAAAAACAATTTTGTAAATTTGAGGAATAGCCTCTTATCCTTATTTCATTTTGGTGCACCCACGTGGTTCCTATACATAGAAGATCAGATGTCGTTTGTAGAAAATCATATCTTTTTGTGAGGTTTTCTACTTTTTGGTGTACTTTTCGTACACAGGTGTTCCTTTCTCTTACAACAACAACATACCCAGTAACATTCCACTAAGTAGGGTCTGGGGAGGGTAGAATGCACATAGACCTTACCCCACTACCTCATTACTTAGTAGTCATAGATTTCTCTTGATTAATAAAATCTCATTACTTATATCAAAAAGAAAAAAAAAAAGTTATAAGAGAGCCTGTTGAACTTGAAACTTTCAGGCATTTATTTAAGCCTAAAAACTAAGTATAATATATCCAGCTAAGTATCTTTATGAAAGGAAAAACACCATAACCTGAGCTCATCATTCAGTCTCTTTTCTTTTTTTGTAGGGATGGGGTGAGTGGGAGAGGAGATTATAATTTTGTTACCGCCCGGTTAGCCCCATAGATAACACTTTCACCTCAATCAACCACATCCACTAGATTCCATATAAAACAAAATACATCAGGAAGTCAGTTAGAAAGTAAGTGATCGCATCAAAGGTGAAGGGAAATTATTTTCTATTATCGTGTCTTTTTTAAATCTTATATTAGCATAAGAACACAGATATTTAAGTGGGAAAGTGTCCAGTTAAGAGGGAAAAAGAAAAAGAAAAGAATACATTAGGAATAGAGGCTGGTTTGCGTGTTGAAAAGATGCAATCCAGTGCAACTTTTTCCCTCTTTTAAACTCTTCCATTCCTTTCTTAGCTTACCTTCTTTTTCTAGAATATAAAAATCACAAAATTCTCGTAACAAAGGACAGACAGAAATCTAAATGATTTCTTGCCCTTGGCTGGAAGGTTGATTGAGAAAAAGTAGGTGGAACAATATTTGAGTTAATAGGGCTATTCTAGTAACGATGCCAGAAGCCATTTTGACAATTTTATAAGAGGACTAGGCAACAGTACAAAGATTCTACAGAAATTATGAATAATGAAACAAAAGTAGTTGGTTTAGCTTGAGGGACTAGCTGAAATAGAAGAATTACCAAGTTATCCTTTTTAACACAAACCTAGTGTGATTCTAGACCACAACTAACAAACGTGCCAACAATCACCATATCTGGTTATAAGTCTATAAACTTTGAAACTACTAAAACTTAGTAATTAGTTTCCATTCTAAAACTAGCCTACTAAGAAAGCCTATACGCCTAGCTTTACCAAAAAAAAAAAAACATAAAGAGCCCATAATCAGAGACCACAGTGCAACCCACCTTCAACCCATTGTTTCCTGCACAGGACTGTCCCAGAAATGAAACGTAATACCCTGCTTGTCATTCCCCAAACGAAAACAGATAGTTGAAACACAGAGACAAGGTCACTATAAAGATAGAGAACATACCCCTTCGAAGGAACACATAAGAACAGAGCGAGGAATTATCTCCCCTCCTAGCTGTTCCTTTGTAATGAGATTCAAGTCGGGAAGTGAATATATCCTGACACTTATGTCTGTCCACATTCCAACTGCTGCAATGGGACTGTAGTTTGGATTTTCACCAATTGGATTTATGTCCAGGCACGAGATGTCATAATCCAACTTGGCATATTTTACTTCATTCAACACCCCATCACCAATTTCTAGGTATACCAGATGGCCACCCCCAGTAGCCAATAGTACCTGTAATAGAAAAAATAACAGCACATGAGCTAATCGGCAGAAGAGTGGAGTGACAAAAGCTTGCAACTAACAAAAGTAAACCATGACCTGGAAAAAAAGAAAAGAAACTATAGCTTCCAACAAACATCCTAAGGTGTCCGTGGTTCAATTGGTTCTAAATTGAGTAATCTAAAAAAATTACAATCATTTTATTAAGTGATTTTACTATTCAAGTCTTTCAAATTCTCCACAACTTTTACAAAGTAGTACTATTTACTCAAGGTTTCATAAACTATATTGCTGAGAGATCTAAAACAGCCTATCTCTTGCACATTATGTTTTATATAGTGAAGCAAATAACAACTCTTTCTTGTTCAAGAAACTGAAGTGATCTATGTCTTAACTTCTACTAATCAATGTTGTTAAAGATGCACTTAAGCCTTGAAGCGAGGCTCAAAACGTGTGGAGCGCTTCACCTCGCTTAATTTGCGCTTCAATGTTGTCATCAAGGTTCTAAGACATACTTTTCCTTGCCAGGGTACTTTTCACTTGATTGTAAATGTTATTCATTTTCTTCATTCATATATTTGTCATCCTTATATTCATTTGTCTTGGACTAAACATATATATTTGTATTTGTTCTCCCTTTGAGTCCTTTTTTCAATTAAAATCCGCGCTTTATTTGAGCTTAAAGCCCTAATAAATCTTAGAGCTTCTTTTCACTTTTTGCTTTTGACAACACTTCTACTAATTACTTGCCACAACTGATTTGAAGATTCATACCAAGAAGAGGAATACATTAACCCCAAAGCACCTCAATGACCTTGTGTTCATAAAATACAATAGAACACTAAAACGTCATTAAGACACTCACAATGTAATTGATCCAATTCTTTTGGACAATGTAGATGATGCTTACGAATGGGTAACCGGAGTCCCTGAGAATCATGATGATGAAGCAATTTTTTAGGGAGATTCTGATTTCACTTGGGGTGTTGTTGCAGATGCAAGTGGAGTTGAGGAGAACTATTATGGTTTAAGGGGAATACTTCAAGCTTACATAGGAGGGGGCAAAAGTAGCTTCAAGTCTCTAGTTGATGAAGTGGAAGAAGATGATGATGGAGTTGAAGAAGATGATGAACAATATAATGATAGTACAATTACTGAAGTGAACAATTTTTTCACGCTCCCCAAAATACTGGTAAACAGATTTACTTAGAAGATATTGTTTCAATCATAGATATCCATATCCTAGGCTTTTGCTAGGACATTTGATCAGTTTTCTTCCCTTTTGTCCTATTGTAAATCTGGTTTATGTACAACCTATGTACTGCTTTGTTCAAATATGCACAACTGTTGCTATCTCAGAAAAAAAAAACTTAGGGGTCATTTGGTAGAGTGTATTAGCAAAAATAATGCATGCATTTACTTTTGTGTTTTAGTAATACCTTGTTTAGTATACTTTTTCATGCTATGTATAACTAATGTTTTGTTGTACTAATACCATGGATTGGTGTGTCAAGGTGTGTATTACTAATACCATGGATTTCTAGGTATTAGTAATGCAAGGAGTTTTAATGCATGCATTAGCATGGTTAAAGATCCCATTGCCCCTCACTTTTTTTACATCTTTTCCACCATAATTGTGAAGAGTGTCTTTGTAAATAAATATGTTTATGCAATGCATACTATTTTTAATACACCAAACCAAACAATGCATAAGAAATAATCTATGTATTATTAATGCAAGCATTACTAATGAACTCTATTTAGCATTATTCTTACACACTCTACCAAACGACCCCTTAGTACCAACAAAGGAAATGAGACTTACGTGCCAAGGAATAAAATCTGGAAACTACATAACTTAAAAATTGTGTAGTTGTGCATTGGGATCTGTATCCTATCGCCACAGCCCACAAGTGTGTCACAACCAACAGCATCTGTCATTATCGTAGTCAGTTTTTCTATCTCTTTTTGGAGGCAGAAAAACTTCACAACCATGATACATAAAGCTATTCAACATTTTTTCAAAAATTAATCAACAGTCTGTTGCACGTCTCAAGCTATTATAAAGTCCTGAATGAATGCAAGAGGTAAACCTGAGTGGCATTAGCAGTTGCAACATTGACCGAGTAGCCGGCTGGGGCAAACCATTCATTTTTCAGATCTCTAGAAGTAGAACTGACCAGTCTAACAGAATTTGAAGTAACCTGCATGGCAATTTAGCGCAACTGTCCTTAAATACAGATATTATTATAAATAGATTTCACCCATACATATAAAAGGAGCTAGCTGCAGATGGTAATGAAAACGTTTTACCCTAAGCAATCAGTGAACCATCATTAGTTACTAGTCTACCAAAGTAATGCAGAGAGAAAGGTAATGGAAGATTCTGGTTTCTCAATTTGAACTGTATGAAGCTGAACAGGGACATAACAGCATTAACAAGACAGTAACAGTGATTGACAATCTCAACTATGACTCTACAAAACCTCTATATTCCAGCAAAGATACTGTCTCTTCTCATCCAACCAAAGCACATAATAGCATAACAGGACACCTTACAACTTAAGAAAGATGTAAAAGATGACACATATAAGAACTTTGACAAAATTTAGTCACACAGCTCGCAACTTATTTAACCAAAAAGAGAAGATATTGAAGGAAGGTGCTTCCGTCCTAATATTTTCTCATTTCTAACTTCTGTGATTTTGAGATAATATCATAGTGGAAGGACTTGACAAATCTTCAAAACTACTTTACAGGATGCACATAACAAACCAGAAAGAGTACCAAGTACTAGTGGAGACCATCAAAATCTAGAGAAGGAAAGAATTAGTTTCACAATGTGATCAACGCAGACCTTTTGTTTAACCTATTATCTGTATGGAGAAGAAATCATCTTCCTGCAGATGGCTACTTAAAATTTATAGATTTTGTAATCCACTTCTGAGCATTTCATACTTGAAAGATAACGGCAAACAATCCTAAAAGAAAAGGTTAGAACACACCAATTCCATGTAGACCCTAAAGTATATAATTCCCCAAACAGATCTATATTATCAAATCACAATTTTGATCTAATCATAAATGTGTCTCATATTCATTACCTCGAAGTAGCTAAGAATCTTATATGTAGGATCGTTATGAAACAATAAAGACCTCCTAAACATGCAACCAGTGGTAGGCTAAGTCATTTTGCCTGCTGTCAGTGTGAAAGAGCGAATTCCATATAGACCCTAAAGTATATAATCCCCCAAATAGATCAATATCAAATCACATTTTTGATCTAATCATAAATGTGTTTCATATTCATTACCTGGAGGTAGATAAGAATCCTATCTGTATGATTGTTATGAAACCCATAAAGACCTAAAAAGTGCAACCAGTGGTAGGATCAAGGATAAGTTATACTGCCCGCTGTCAGTGTGACAGACCCTATCTTCTTTTTTATTTAATTCTGTTCCTTCCAATTTTGTCATACCAAGTTCGTTTAGCTCGCTCTTAAAACAGCTTGCCAATCCTTCTCATTTGGCAGAATGTTTCATCAGTAGTAGCGAATAGCTGATTATTCCATATTGTCCTCCTCCACCCAGTGAGAGAAAGTCCAGGAGATTTATAGAATCAAAGATCTAGTTCTATTTATGCATTACATTTTTATTCTCTTACAGTTACATTGTTCAGAATGGAATACACTGAACACTTGCAAACAAACATCTAGCTGATAAGTTGACAAATTAAAAATACTTCTTACACTCGGAAAAATGTCTACTCAACGCAGGGGATACCTGAACAAGCTGGTTGTATACAGCATCATGACAAAACAAGGTCTGGACTTGAGAATTGAAGCCTTCTATCTCAGTTTCTTCCAGCTCATCCTCAAGGTTCATAGCCAAAACGCGTGTCTCACTAATGAAGCTAACAACCAAGAATGTATCATACGGATCATCGGTAGCAGATCTAAGAGACCACATTCCTTTGATCCCTTGTAGTTCCACAGACGCCTACAAAAGAGCATGACATCAAGAAAAAGTTATTCTAGCATTATGAATGCATAATAAGAATTCCCTCAAAAATAAATTAGATGACAAACCTGTTCATTTATGCCAATTCCATTTCGAACAATACGAAGCGATCCATCCTTATAGGCTCCAGAGCAAGTTACAACCTGACCTTGACCTTGCCTCTCCAGATCAACAACACAGAAGTCCACAATTGGTCCCAAATTGACATATCTCTCTAGAACTTCCACATAAGAACCTTTGGTGTCAGGCTGGAGATTGAGCTTTACAAGCTGAACGTGAATTCAAGAATATTAGTGGAACTGTGAAATATGAAGCACCAGTAGAAATAGGCAAATGAAATTTAAAACTTCAAAGTTCCAACGAATCAAAGGCTACTGTAAGGCAAATACAATAAGGAAGCTCCAAAAAACAACCTATTGCACCAAGATGCACTCACATAACAACCAACGACTCATAATAATTTAATTAAAATTGCAATGATAATACAGCGGCAAACAAAATTCCTATGAGTCAGATCAAGTTATAAATAATCTTCTCATCACCAAATATCTATTAAAACCATTCTGACCTCTTAGTTAAAATCTCCGACTTTATGGTGTTAAGTAAACAAGCACAGCAAGTGCATCAAAGATAAATAAGAAACACATCAAACCATTTGGTTTAGTAAATAAGGTAATACTACAACTTTCACATCACAATGTATTTGAGCCAGTTAATTGATGAGCAAAATGTGTAATAAAAGATCAAGAGTAATATAAAACCTATAGCAAGTTAATTTTTTAATACCCCTCCATCTAATGAGAGTTTAACATTCCTATTTTAGTTTTTTTTTAAAGATTTAACAGTTCAATTACAGAAAAATCAGACATATTTCTACTAGTGAATTCTATATGCCGAGCGGTAATCAAGTATGTCATATTGAATCTTAGATTAGTGGTAAATCATTATACATGCAAAGTTGGCAAAAAATAAAACACAATGGAAGGAAATTATTTAAAAAGATCTACAATCTTTAGAATATCATACAGACTTGGTGAAAAGACTAGCACAATGGAAGAAAATTGTTAATATTCGTTATATTAACTAGTCGGGATTAAGGCTTATCGTTGGTACAGTCACATTTATCCAACATTTGCTAGGAGCAGCTTTAATCATGTTGTGGAGTTTGATGCTAATAGAATTCTAGAGAGCTTCTAAGTGGTAAAAGGACCTAAATCATTTAATATTGGAAAGTGAGGTGTATAAATTGAACAAAATGGGCAGTGGTGATTTACGTAGCCAACCCCAACTAGCTTGGGATTGAGGGTTGGTAGTTCTTGTTGCATGATACCTATCTCACTGAAAAGCACAATTATAATGCAATTCGGAGAATAAGTTAAATAGCAAAAGGTACATATTCCTTTTCAAAATCAGAAGATGCAACAAGCAATGGCACTTAAGTATAAAATTTCCAATCAGCTTAGATTTTAAATCATAAGTTTAAAGTACCTGTGAATCTCCGTAGCTTGAGCCAATGAAGACAAAAGCATTGTCTAGGTATGATATGGTTGATGCGATAGAAGTTTCTCCCAGTAGCTCAATTTTGAGTCCGGTAACTCTGGAAAAACAGATTAATAATCCACATTAAACATTTTAATTCCAGCAACTCAGCAAAAGTAGAAATGACAGTCTAGAAATTGCTGACGCACTTCTCCTTCTCATGAGTGATTACAAGTAGGTGAAGAAGCCCATTATGATCCCCAAGCAAATATCGAGAACCATCAGCATCAACCCGCCCATATGCTCTTGTGATAGACTTGAAAGAACAAATAAAGCATTTGTAAGACAAAATCTCATTCATGTATTTAATTAACAGCATCTTTGACAACATCTAGTTTAAAGTTTTTAAAAGGCTTGTTCAGGTCAAAGAAGCTGGTGGGGGTGGTTGTACAAGAAAACTAAAAAATTAGTAAGTTGTGCATGTGCTTACAGGTCTAATTGGGATAGCCTTAAAAGCTGAAGCGCTGCAATAAACAATGGTTTCTTCTCCAATAATCAATACACCACACAGTGGTGGAGGAACTGGTATTAGCAAAGAAGCTCCATTATCAAGATTATTCTGAGCCCATGGCCCTTCAATAAAATCTTTATCTTTCAAGGACACCTCATATGTTTTGACATGTCGGGCATCCTTGTTATCCTGCCAAACAAATATAAAAGGTCCAGAACTAGCATCAGAATGAAGTAATTTAAACAGAAAGAAGACAACGCCATGGCAATTGTGCAAATGAAGCCCTTTGGTGGGTTCAGAACCCACCCACCCCCCCCCCTCCATATTTTTTATTAAAAGAAAGGAAGTGCACAACTTCATTCTATAACTAAGTCCAAGACTCTTTAAGGCGTCAATAAAATTCCCCATGCTGAAATGACAATTTTCCACCATAATTAGAAAGAATGGAAATGGTAAATTACGCATTATGGCAACATCATTTTGAGGATCACAGACCTGATATAGAACAACAATTGTAGGCTTTGGGCAACCATACAAGAATTTAATATCTAAAACTTGAAGCTCCTCGAGCCTGAAAAAAAAAATGAACTATCGGTCAAAGAAGAATGGCTCCCATAAATAACAAAGTGAGATTCCTTGCTGAAACAGATTCAGACCTACTCAGCAATCCTCCTACATAAAGTGTAGGATACACTTCTTAGGAGCATAATTCGGATAAATCAATCACACGCAAGAGACATGTAGGTAGATTCAAACACAAAATGAGGTCACAATGATACAACAAAATGTGGGTTATTATAGGTCTGCCCAAGACCAAGACATATGAAATGATACAGTCCAGAAAGAATTTTACTTTCTTACTAAGGAAAACTTAAGGAGAGAGAAGGCAGTGCAGCAATAAATATACAGAAAATGAAAAACAGCAGTCCAGAAATTCTTTGAAGTTTTCATCTACATCATCAAGTGGAACAAAAACAAATGAATTTGGAATAACAGCACATACAAGAAGGGAGATCGCTATAAATTGATCTGGTAAAGGACAATGAACAATTGGTCTCTACAAGTCGACTTGCTGAGGTCATGACCTGGAATTTCTTTTGATACCTAAGAATTTCAGGCAAACTCACGCTCACCTTAACTACTCCCCTATACCTTCTACTTCCCACCAAGGAAGCTACCAGGCTACGACACGATAACTTTGCCGAACAAGGCTAAGGAAAAATATAAGAAATTACTTTCTATATGACGGTGGTGTATGGGCAAATTTGTGTGCACCTCGACTAATCAACCTTATACCAGCTAGTCTGCTGCCTCCCAAGTCCCACCAGCCCAGGTACTGAGTAACTCAAACCACCAAAGCTTAGGAAGATGCGAAGAAATCACCCGGTGTTTTTTCTCCTCCACTAGGATTTGAATAACTTCATTAACCACTAGGCCACACCCTTGGGTGCAAAAATTGCCTATTTTTTCTCTTCTGGAACTTAAACCTTGTCTCATATGATTTACACTAATTGGCTGATTTGAGTGTAGTCCTTACTTGGGTTATTGTCACATATTAAGCCTTGATCTCATGTTTTAAGACTAATTTCACTATTGTTCTTTTTTCTTTGTTTGCTCCTAGAAATACATCATCCATGCATACTCATATCAATCACACAGGCCTTATCCATTATAATTTAATGGTAGAAAGGATCATTTAGCAATTAGGCGGGTAGATGCAGAAATGATGTAGGTCAAGAAAAGCAAACTGTCACACGGGCTAGAAAAGATTTAGCAACAAATAGAAGACATTACTTAATTTTAGGAGGAAATTGCAGATAAGGTATCTTCACAATCTTGAAAAGATCTAAGGATACCTGATGTTAAAAGCTTCCTTCAGTTGGCCTTTGTTATCAAATGGAATAACCTATTGAAATGAAGTCCATGAGAATCTTTTGCAAACATAAAGAAACCACCACAAAAGATAATTCAGTTAACATATGAAACAAAGAACAAGTAGCCAATTTTTTGAGTCTTGTAAGATGGTACCTTAAATAGTCCATCATAAAGATGCAGCCCGATCAATCTGCAGTCTGGATCGATTATACCAATCTACCAAAAGAGAGAAAAAGGGCAAACGGCAAATGTAAAACAGGATATTGAATACAATATAGAATCTCATTGACCGAATGGGAAATAAACAAAAAACATACTATCAGTTTATTCCTCTAAATTACAATAATATTTAAGGGCATCTCGAAAAAATAATACCTGACCATTATCTGTGGGACGGCCTATTCGGTCTGACACATCTCCCATTGCTCTACATATGAGAACACCAAAAAAGGGGAAGTTTGAGTTTGCGAAACAAAATATATACACTGACTACAAAAGATATGGAGTCAGCAAATGATAGGCAGACATTCTGCTAGGAGTAACGAAAATAAAAAACCTTCAGCAACTAGCAAAAACATAAGACACATAAAGGCTAAACCACTTCTGGTTTTGATTTGCAAGAAGATATAGTGTGAATAAACAATGACATTTTCATGGACAATTTTTGAGGAAGTTTTTGTAGAGAGAAAACAAACTATCAAGGCTTTTATAAAATAGCGATAAAGATGAAGTACACTGCACCAAGATTCATGCATTACAGTACAACTAAGCTCAATTTCAAGCAAGTTGGGACTATTCTTTTTCTTTTTTATTTGACAAGTAGGAGGATGTAGTTCTATATACATATGTTTTAAATCTGAAACTGAAAATCTATGCAATGGATTGTCAGATTTATTTTTATGAAAAGAAACTTCTATACAAAAACTAGGCATTGTAGTTTTGCAGACTTACCTTGTGATAACTTCAGATGCCTCAGTATCCCATTGAAGGACACAGAATTTATATCGCTCTGTTGCGATGAAGAGAAGATCTTGTGTTTCACCCTGCCAGGATACCCAGGGAACATGAAAAAATGACATGGATAAAAGAAATTTTTTCTTGTCCAGTATATTTTGTAGGATAATAATGAACTACAGAATGAAAAGATGTCAACTCACATGAGGACGGAAAAGCTCAAGTGTCGCGATTCTCCCATATATCGGCACATCTAACATAGGCTGCAGACAAATGCACTAAACTGCACTCATATTTTGTAATATTCTAAAAACTGAAAACACTTGCTAACTTAATCAAGATTAGGACAGTGAAGAATGAGAATCATTAATTCTTACATTTAACAGGATAAAAAAATGAAATGGACAACGAAAATACGGGGGATTTAAAAGTGCAGGAAAAGAGAAAGAGCAGAACAAAAAACTTAATATAAAAGGCTGAGGACTTTAGGCTATTGGAAATAAGGAATTAGTATACAAACAAATTACCTAAATACCAAGTTTTCCACTATGACAGAGTTAAAACTAATATAAAATCTAGAACATGGTACCATCTGGTTGCACTAATTGATATGATTCTTTGAGTTAACAAGGAATCAACCAACCAACATCAAAATCTTGATGTGGGAACAATGAAATTATGACCTGATTTCAGTAGATGAACACGTTTCAATAATATGTAGATCCCCATGCATGAGAGGATGCTCATTTGGACCCTATGAGAAAATCAAGGCATCAAATTTTGTTGGTAACGTCTAGACTTTTGGATCTAATGCATGCTCCTCTTCTTTTTGCACTTCCATAGCCATGCCAATGTTCAAAGGTTCTCTGCTGCCAGGACCAATGATTTGTGATTGGTCATTAAGAAATCATGCACAAATTAGTTTGCTTAGTAAGTTCTCTGTTCTTGCTTCCCGTAACACTGGAGATTCCTCTATATATCATCTAGAACTCCTCTACTCTCTTCCATCTCTTTAACCCAATGTCCTTTCCTTGATTCCATGAGTAGCTACCAAATCTATGTGATTCTTTCAGTTAACAAAAACCAACCAGTCTTGAATTGGAAACAATGGTTAGACGTCTGATACCAAATTTTTATAATTCTTTCAATTAACAAAAACCAATTGATCAGGATCAAGATCTTGAATTGGTAACAACCATTGGAAGGTTTGATTTTAGGAAACGGATATATCTCAAACTGTAGGACCTGAAATTATTTGAAGTGTCTAGGGTTAATGCTACACGTTTTAAAGTCCTCCGAAGTCTTCCTTGTTTCCCTTGAACGTCATGAGAAGTCAAACTATGTCAAACAAAGTGAATATCACATTCTTCACATAGTTCTTTCGGTTTCTCAGTAGGAATGGGTGCCAGAAATTTGTTCGTGACAAATTTTGAATAAAGAGGATAAATTTATGCAATCACAAACAAATATGAGAATATCATTTTATTGATGAATGTTCTGGATTTACTCACTTTATCCAAAAAGATCTAATATTTTCTACCATAATTGAGTTGCAAGAAGTGATCAACATTTCCTTCCAAGCATCTGTACATATTAACCAATTGTTCAACCGTAAGAATGAGTCTCTTCGCTGCTAGCCAAGTGAAAAACAAAACATACCTTCCTCAGAGCTTAAAGGTATCCTCCTTTCTTGGTAGTTTGTGCCTTTGTGGTAGAAGGGATCCTCATTTAAAGTAAACTTCCCCTCTCCTTCTAATTCTAAGCACCTTGGTGCAATGATATGATGGTTTCCTCACAGAGAAATTGTGTAAGTTTTTAAACAAGTTTAACCTGAATCTCAATATCAAACAATTTCACGGTCTTCTACCTTATGTACTTGAGCAACTGTCATAGCTTTCTAACTTCATATGATATATAGCACAAGAAGGTGTCACTGAGGATCTTCTCTACAATACCTACACTTTCATACATTGAACCTGTTTCCATCTAACTTTTTCTGAGAAATATTTCCATCTCACTTTAAAATAATGATGCACAAAATTCTTTAATAATGTTTCTCCCTACTCTGCACCAATAAGGCAACATGGTGGTGTCACGCCTCCAACACCATCAACCCCTCTTGGATATCTTATTATGCAATTGCTACTCCCTAATAAGCCTGCAACTCATTATTGGATCCACTAAGCCATTTTAATAAGTGTGGTGTTGAAGACCCGCCTGCAACTCATTGTTGGATCCCCTAAAGCCATTTTAATAAGTGTGTTTTGTTGGAGACCCTGAATTCCTTCATAGTGAGGCCTTCATACTTTATTGCGAAAATTCGCTAGGCGAATCTATTGTCTCATCCTTTGTATCGCACAAAAAGTTTCATCCAAAAACCAATTTTTGGAGCCAGTAACAGGTGCATCCATTGACACATAATATGTCATAATACTAAACATGCTCTTGATCAATACCTCCTGGCTTCCTTTGGACAAATATCTTTATTATAATCATGACCTTTCCTCTACTTTTTCAATCGCATATTGAGCAATCTTTAACTGACACTCCTAGAAGCAACCTAGGTAAGTCATAAGAGATGTCCCCACCTTGTAAATGACCCTTGTGATAGAAGGTGCCACCAAAACTTACAAGTCAAGTTCTACAAAGTGGTGGTTAGACCAACTATGTTATAACAACGAAGTATCGGCCCATCAAGATATCTCACATTCAGAAGATGGAAGTGGTGGAGATTCAGATGTTGCGATGGATGTGTAAGCATACAAGGAGAAATGTGACTAGAAACTAGGATATCTAAGATAAGGTGGGAACGGCTTCAGCGGAGTACAAGATGTGGAAAGTAAGGTTGAGATGGTTTAGGCATGTGATGAGAAGATGCATGGATGCCTCAGTACAGAGGTGTGAGAGGTTAGTTATAGATGATTTCAAGAGAGGTAAAGGTAGATCAAAAAAGTATTGAGAGAGGTGATTCAATAGGACGATATGATTTCAACTTATCGAAGACATGGCCTTAGATAGATTGTGAAGGACACAAATCAAGGTAGAAAGTTAGTAGGTAGGAGTGCATTGTCTTGTTGTTCGTCCAAACTAGTAGTCATAGTATTACTCTTGTAGTTTCTTGTCTTCGATTTCAGTTGCTATTTGTTCTTTCTTGTACTTTGACTATCATATTATTTTGGTGTAGTATTGTTTGGTTACAATAACATACCCAATGAAATCCTACTAAGTAGGGTTTGAGGAAGGTAGAGTGTATGCAAACTTTACCATTACCACGTGGAGGAAGAGAGGCTGTTTCAAATCGGTTCAAGTGCATCAAACCCAAGTATTGTTATGTTACTATCTATTAGTTTTTGTACTTCCATTACTTCTTTTTCTGGATTGCTTTGGACTATTTTTTCCTGAGCCAAAGGTATCGAAAACCACATCATTATCGCTAAGGGTGGTGGTGACTATGTCCTATAATGTATGAAAAATAGACCCTTATCATGCAGTTTCTAGAATTATTCTCAACTAAAAAGGCACATGTACTGACCATGTAGATTATGACT
The DNA here is from genome assembly GCA_036250505.1 of Solanum acaule. Lineage (NCBI taxonomy): Eukaryota > Viridiplantae > Streptophyta > Magnoliopsida > Solanales > Solanaceae > Solanum > Solanum acaule. Next base: position 8,176 of record JAJOOR010010042.1, on the reverse strand, counting down.
AGAATAGATATCAAATGTAGAGAGAGATTCAATACTGCAACTTTACTCTTTCGGGTTTAAGCATTCAATTAGGCTAATCACAATTTGCCTTTTTAAATTTAAATGGTCCAAAAGAATCTAAAGGTGTGATCTAGTGGTCAATGAAGTGGTTTGAAAACCATGAGACCTTAGGTTCAAATTCCAACGGAGGCAAAAACACTAGATGGTTTTTTTCCATCAATCCAAACCTTGGTGGATAGAGTTCTCCGGTATTTGTGCTGCCAGACACAACAAGTATTATGTGGTAGTCGAGGTGCGCGCAAGCTAGCCTGGACACCACAGTTACTACAAAAGGGTTAAATGATCCAACTAATTTTCTATCAACTATCGGTATCATCTTTTAACAAGAATTGTTGATCTCATTCATTTTTCTCTTTTCCCAAACCAAAAGATAACAGAATTAACCTTCCATTACAAGCCTGCTAAGCTTCTATTAAAAACAAATGTCAGAATTGAACAAATTATGCCCAAAATATGAGTAATTGCTTCAAAAACTTAAAGAGGCATGTCAGGCAAACAAAGAAGGAAAACTTGTTCACCTGTAAACCTTGGGGAGTGAGTAAATGAATCTCGATTCGAGTACATTTCCTAATAAAAATCAAATTGAGAAAAAAGTTGACATTATTAACCAATTTTCACACGAAAAAATCAATAATTAAATAATAGAATAAAAAAAAAATACTCTGCATGAGTAACTATCAATGCCAACTATAACTATGGATTGTAAATAATAAATAACAAATTTACTGCTCCTATGCTAACAATGGACTGAGCCAGTTATGGAAAAATCAGGAAAACCCCAAATAGGTACAAAGCCAAAATCCAGAAACAAGTAGAGCAAGAAAAGGAAGAAAGAAACAATTGGAGTGCAAATTAAAGTTCATGAGAAAGAGAGGGAAGAAAAGAAGGGCATACGCAGTGATAAGATTGAGCTCTTGAGGACCGGTGAAATTGCCAACACAGGAATGTGTAACATTTGTTGGCTTATGAGCCGTAACCACGTAGTTCCATACACTCATCTTGAATCTTCCCTCTTCCCGCTATACCTACAAACCCTAAAACCTGTTTCAGTTGAATCACTTGAAAATAGAAAAAAACAAATGGGGGAAAGCGAGACACTGCATATATATATATCGGCAATGAAGAGAAACATCTAGCAGCTTGGCAGAGTTCAAAGAAATGCCGAACGGCGTCGTTCTTTGTTAAATTAGGTTACGCGGGGCAGGGACCATAAAACATGAGCATCTCTTGGACCAATTTATATTTTGATTATTAATTAAAAAAATTATCGTATCGTTTAAATTTATCCTTAACTAAGAGCTTGTTTGACATTGTTGTTGGGAGGAAAAAAGTGTTCTTTTGAGAAAAAAACACTTATTTTTAAAAATTAAGTGTTTCGCAAATTCCTAAAATTGTTTTTAAATGGAAGAGGAAACAATATTTTTTTCTGTTGTATGGTAAGAAGCTAAAAATTTCTGCTTTTGAAAAAAAGCAAAAGCAAAAAAAATAAAATTTAACACTAAAATATCTCTTACATATATACATATTTATCAATATATCACTTATTAATTAATTCATATCTCATAAGTTTGGTTGATTTTCATTCAAGAATTTTATTTTTTTATTTATGTTTTATATCAGTGTTTTAAAAGGCGGGAGCGTGAGGCGAGGCATTTTATGTCGTACGGGGCGAGCGTAAACCCTGAGACACGGGGCGTAAGTCCCATGGATCTACGGGGCGTAGCCTTCTGTATATTCAATTTTATAATTTTCTTACTAAGAAAATAAGCAAAAGTGAAATTTTAAATGATTTTACAAATATTTTTTTATAAATAACCTATAATATATAGAAAAAATATTATGATTTTATTTGAGATAGGTATTAATAGTCAATAATGAAGAAAAAAAGTATTATAATTACTATTTGAGAAATATCTTACACCAATAATAAAAAATATAATTTAAAATAAAAAAGGTTTAAAAAAAATAAAAAAACACTTGGGGCATACGTTTTTACGCCAAGGACTTACGTTTTTATGCTTGGGGCTTACGCCCCAAATTCTAGGACTTACGTCTTATGGATCTACGTCTTCAACTTGCGTCCCAGAGCGTTTTTGGTACATCCCGCTCCGAAACTCGCCCCAAAACGTTTTTTAAGACATTGTTTTATATTATTATTTATATATTATATTGTATGTATAACTTTATGTATCATTTTACACAATTAGAAATAAAAGTAACAATGGTAATTGTAGGATTAAAAAAAAGAGAGAGAAAATAACAATAAAGATTTAGACCCTCCCATCAAAAGTAACAAATAACAAATTTTTTCTTTCTTAATTTACGTATTTTATTTTTTATTTTTATATTTTTTTTAAAACCTTAGAGTACTATAAAAAAAAAAAAGGATAATAACTAAGATTGAATTAAAAAAAAAGGTAACAAATAACAAAAAGATTCATCTTTTCAATATTTTTCAACAATATTTATTTATGTACAATATTGATTGAGAATTTGAATATGTATATTTTAAATAATTAAAATGTAATTAAAGTTTCTGTATTAGATGTTTAAAAATAATTTCTCTCTATAAAACAATCTTAATATTAAAAGCACATTGATACTTGCCATTTTTCGTAATTGAGTCTCAAAAGCACTTTTTAAAAAAATTAGTCAAACACAAATTGCTTATCAAAAGCACTTTTCAAATGAATTTGCCAAACACAAATTGCTTTTTTTGAAATACACTTTTCTGAAAAGTTATTTTTAAAAAGCGCTACTAAAAATAAGCAGTTTTTAGCAGTAATGCCAAACAGGCTCTAACAACGAAAAGTCTCATTTTAAATAATAAATAAGGATTAATTTGGAGTGATTGCATCGATATTTTAATTTTTTTTAATTCTTCTTATTTATTATTTAATAATCTTTTTGTATCTTTTACCCTACCTTTTTAATATGGAAAACTTTCAAAAATAGCAAATGTTAGGCCTTAAATAGGATTCTATAACTATAGTAATTTGCTTAATTATGAATAATAGCAAAATATTAGGGGAGGAGGGAGGAGAGAGTTTATTTTTCGCAAATTTTGGAGTAAAAAATACAAATACAAATTGACTTGTATCAAGATAAATACTTATTAAGAGTAGAGAGGCGAGCGAGATCGAGAGAGCGAGGAGAGAGGCGAGCGAGATCGTAAGAGGGAGGAGAGAGGATCCTATTTTGTACTTATTTTGCATTGTATTCTATATTTATTTTGTTTCAATTATTTTTTAAATACAATAAATTATATTTTTTTTTTGTTTTGTGTTGGAAATATTGGAGATAAAAAGCTTCACAGCTCATTAACTATGGCAGATGTTACAATGAAGAAGATGGAGGTCTTCAAAATCTTGTGAAAGTTTGACAAAACCAATGTCTAAGATTGTTGTATCCTTAGAAAATACAAAGGGACGTGGCACAAATCAAACCCTAGATAATAGTAATAAAGGAAAGAGAAAAGACCTAGACCGTCCACATCAATCAAAGCTGGCTGTAAATCTAGATCTTTTCACACAGCACATGAGTAGCATTACATACAAGATAGAAAAGAATATTTTATGTTAAGAGGTTTTTTTGTTTTACCAATAGAATTTAGATAATTGTATAGGATTTTAGATATTCTTTTATTTTCTATTTAGATTGATATACTTGTGTAAATACATGTACATATCAACATCATCATAAAGAAAATTCAATATTGTTCTTGATTGATTCTTACATTTTGCATTGTATTCTTTATTTATTGTGTATCGATTATATTCGAAATACAACGAATACAATTGTATTCACCCTCTCTTTGATTGGATATCAATACATTTGATAGAGAGGATGAATGCATATTATATTTGTATGAACACAATTACAATAGATACAAAAACATAAAATACATTTTTTTGAATACAATTGAAATAAAATACAAAATGCTCACCTATATTTGATTACATATAATTGATACATAATAAATTTGAATGAATTCTTATATATATATATATATATATATATATATATATATATAAGTTGCTATTTGAATAGTCCATAATATTTTCTTTTATTGTAGATATATTATGTATCCTACTATTCTTGTAGGATGTGTGACCTTATGTAACAACAAAGAATGATGCAATCTAATTAGTCTTCTCAGAGGAAGTGAGGAGTCACATGAAGAATCAATGCTATCTTATCCTACGTTGGCTACGTAGTTCTATAGGACTTCCAAATCATAAAAGACTCTAATCCAACTCGGTGCTCGATACTGCACCCAAAATAATTAATAGAACTTTGTGCTCAATTCACCCATTACAAAGAATGAACTTCTTACATTACTTGAAATACTTTTGAAAACATGAGACGTGTTTACCTTCTTGAAAACATGCACTTATGAACTTATCTTCCAAGTCCAATATTTAACATGGTACATGTGTATATATATGAATAAAATAACATTAGAAACTCTCAAGTCTTTATGAAATAGAACCTTTAAACTTTTTCTCAAAACTCATCTTTACTTCCTCAAAAACTCAGTTTAAAACTCATGTGTTGGCTTTGAAAAACTTCTCAAGATTCATAACTCAAAATAGGGTTCATATTGAAATATAGACATGAACAAATCAAATCAAGGATCTCAATAAAAATATAGAAACTCAATATTTAGGAATAGAATTTCAAAAGAATCAAGAATTCAAGAACTCAAAATCAACTTATCTCAAGAATACTCAAATCTAGGGGTAGAATCCTAGATTTCTCTTCTACTGATTTGAAAGTAGATGTAGGGCGTGAGGACGAACTAGTCCAACACTATGATAGCCTTACATACCTGGAAGAACAAGGTTCTTGAAGAATCTTGAAAAATAACTTGGTTAGAAGCCTTGAAACTCTATCTTGAATGAGAACAATCAAGAAAACTTTTCTTGGGATTCTTGAATTACTTTCTTGAAATCTCTATGGCCAAGAATTATGATTTTCATTAGTGATTGTCGCACCCCTATTTCAAACTAGCCGAAACAGTTCACAATATAATATGGCTGTCATTATGATTTTTGAATTTTTTTTTTTGTGTTAGAGTCGCCACCTAAATTTTAAGGAAAATATTAGAAAAACCATTTTTTAAATATGTAAATGTAAACTCTGTTTTGATTTGCGAAATCAGTGAGATTCTGAGTAAGGGTTTTGGTTACTCGAGAGGAAGGTATTAAGCATCCCTCGGAGCCTATCCGAAGATAGTCCTTAAACTCAATTTAGGAAAATATAATTAGGAAAACTTGTTTATTTATTTGCTTGAAAATCAATGGTAAGTAAATTTTGTTGGTTTAAGAAAAAGAGTAAAATACAAGGTACGACATATATACGTCTCTAAAATAAATTTAATAGTAGTATGTTTATCATATAGTAAAATAAATAAATAAATGTGCTTAAATGTATGACAATTTTATATGTTGAAAAATATAGATGGGTCCTATATAAATGTATCCAAAATAAATGTTGAGTTTAAAAGATATGAAAAATTATCATTTTATTTATATATAGAATTAAGACATGAAAGAAAATAAAAATAAAATGAGATAGTAATCGGGTGTAAATATGTAGTAAAATAATGTGTATATTAAAGTGTAGAGATTTTTTAAAAAATAAGTAACATTTGTAAAAGTGATAGTAGATATGAAAAAAAATATAAAGTGTAACCAAATAATAAGCTACGTATAGAGAAAACTAGAAAAAATATAGAATTTTGTACCTTTTTGCGTATGACATATATATGTATGTACCTTGTATTTTGAACCTATTGGCATATCTAAAATCTTAAAATAACATGTTAAGAAATTAAAATGTTTTAGTAATATTTGATTTAAAAAAAGAAGTGACAATAGCAAATATACTTTTATAAAGGGGGTGATGTCAAAAGAATATAAAGTAGGCCTGACTATTGGTGTCCCACCCCAACTCATGGTCGTTCTGTCCTTGCCTTAATTTGAAAATTACATTTTTATCCTTTAAATCTACCTATTTCAAGGCCTCCCAAAGAGCTGCATTTTTACTCTAAATAAGTCAACATTTTTGCCGAAAAAATAATAATCTCATCTATAAGTTCTAAGAAAATATGCGTTCTTGTCTTCAAGGTTGTGATTTTTTGATACATGACTTGCTATACTTTGAAGCCCTTAAAACGTGATGTTTTTAGCTTTTAAAAATCTGCACTCTTTGAAACTGAAAATACATCATTTTTTGAACCCAAAATGCCGCATCACAAAAACTCTCATAACATAGCATTTTTATTCCAAAATACACATTTTTTGTACACTAAAAATCTGCATTTGTAAAGTTGTTAAAAACAACATTTTTTTACTTCTTAAACTCTGCATTTTTAAGCTGAAATATTACACTTTAAAAGCCCACAAAAGGGGTTGTGTTTTGAGCCTCAAAAAAAACCTGCAGTTTTACACTAAATTTTTTTTTGCTTGGTAAAGCATGTTAAAGCTGCATTTTCACACTAAAAATCTGCATTTTTTAAGCTAAAAAAATCTGTCTAAAAAAATCTGCATTTTTTTTAACCTAAAAAATCTGCATATTTTCATTAAGTAGCTGAAAATTTTGTCTTCAACACTTATGTTATCATTAAAAAAAATCTAAAATGTATACATTCCATAAAAGGGGGTTATTCCCAAGTTCACTTTTTCTTAAAAGTTAAGCTTTCACGACCAAAAGATATGTTAAGTACTAAATGAACACTTCACTAGAAAATGTCGTCCTAAGCCAAATGGTCATACTAAAACCCAATAGCTAGAGGGATATGAGATGAACGACTACGTCTTACTATCGCTCTCAATTGATTTCTATAAACCCAAACAAAAATAAAGCAAACATAAATATAAATATGAAAACATTAATGTGGAAAATGTTAGTCAAATATAGCAACACACACACATACACATCTATATATATATATATATATATATATATAAAGCACATGAAACTTTGAAGCGAGAAGGAAGCGTTGGACACTATTGACGCGATAAAGGCTGCTAGACACAGGCTGATAATGTATTGATGAGCACAAATCTGATTTGGGGGAGATGAATGGAGTCATATCACAACTCCAAGTGCGCTCCCAAGTGTACATGTACAAAAGAATAAGATAAAAAAAAAGAATTAGCAAACAGTATTAGCACATATGGTTTCCTAAAGAAATGATAATCAATATTTTTACACCTTTAATCCTATCACCACGATAAACTAGTAATTAGTTTGCTAACAAAGTAAAAAATAAACACTTATCCAAAGGAACACTGTAACTATCATATTAATGGATTCTCACTTCATTATTGAGCTTTTAATTTATGGGAAAAGTTTCCTGGTATCCAAGAATATCAATATGCACAATTATCATATAGCGAAAATGATAGATAAAGTTAAAACTTAACAACTACCGTTGTGTCATATTGGCAGTACTCTACTAGCTAGTAACAGGAGAATATTTCAATCTGCTTAAGCACACAGAACAACCCATTCATGAAAACACAAAAAAAAATTGTATACATACTGATCAAAATTTGAAGGCAAAGTTTTGATAAAAAGTTGAAACAGAGCATGGAGTTGACAACTAAGAATTATATAGAGCTAAGTAAAAATACAAGGTGGGGTCAAATACTTAGAGCACAATCAGGATAAATGCACTGGACGAGAGTCAAGTTCATAAAATGTTGTACGGCGCTAAAGCGACGTCTAACCTAGACTATCAATAGAGGGACTAAGCTCAACTAAACAAGATGCAGAGTATTATGAATGAACATAGAATTCTTTTGGTCACAATTTGAGGCGTATCCAGGATCTCAAGAACATGGGGGCACCATTATCTTCAAAATAGGCAATTAATTCAATTATATAAATTTTACGGTGAGAACAAGTTGACGAGCAAGTAGGTAGTAGCAATCTTTATATAGTAATATATTAGCAAAAAACATCATTCACTTACAATTGTCCTCGACGAGTTTTCATATTTTGAAAACGGTCAATAATGGCATCATTACTTACATTTTTAAATATACTATGCTCTATATAGCAAACTAAACAACCATTCAAAAGATCTTCATCCATCCTATTACGC
>JAJOOR010010041.1:0-27304 GCA_036250505.1 Solanum acaule | reverse complement strand
GTCAGAACATGGTACCCGATCTAATGTTTATGTCGGAACGTGGCAACCGATCTCATATTTATGTCGAAACGTGGCAACCGATCCAAGTTAGTGTGTCGGAACAAAACACCCGATCTATTCAACAAGCCACAATCACAATCACAAAGTATATTCTCATAATCATACAATCAAGTCATGGTTCATGACATTCATCAATAATCTTATCCTCATTTACAATTAGTGTGATCAATAGTGCAACATTCGCATACATGCACGTATTATAGTGAAGCAAGAACAAACATATATCACACAATCATGAAATCACAACCATCACCTACCTTGAAACAAGCTTGAATCCTCTAAGAAACTTAATTCTTCCCTTTCCAGATTCGTTCCGCGTGTTCTTGGTCTACAAACGATCAATATAACACGGGAATCAATAAACAATAACTAATTACCCGAATTACTAACAATCCTATCAACCCTAGCTCAAACCCATGATCCCAATATCCATATTAGGACTTTTTCCACCATAATTCCCAGATCAAAACTCTCCCCCATCGATAATTACCCATTTGATTACATTCTACGGATCGAAAAATGGATTCGGGGAGTTAAAATCTTACCTTTAGCCTCAAGAATGGTTAAAAACTATCAAGAAAACCCCTGGGTTCGTTCCTTAGCTCTCAAGTTCGAAAATTGCAGAATAAAACATTTTTGGGGTTTATTTCCAACTTAAGTTGTGACTGACCCGCCACATCGGTCCTCACCCCGCTACAGCGGGCCCGCCCTGGCGGCTGAAATCCTGCCTTAGCAGCTTGCACGGAGACAGAGAGCTAAATAAAGAATTCCAAAACCCCATTTCACCACACACCTTCAACCAACGAAACTCAGAAACATACTCGTTCATGCTAAGATCAATTTCGAGAGTTCTACTCGCCCGAATTCAATTTCGTAAAGTCTTACGGGTTCCTTAACGTCTTATTTATCTGCTCATGTGATCAAATTTATAATTAGATCACTCAATTCATACCAGATTTCCCTAGACCTCACAGACTCTGATTTCATCCAAATCTTAACTAGGTTGGGAAATGTCGAGTTACTATAAATAAAAAATTGGCCCAAAATTTTTCCCCATTGGCTTTTCAATAACGACGGGAACATGTCATACAATAGATACCAATTTACCCATCACTCGTCCCCGACTGACAAAACTTAGGAAATATAGGCTAGAGAAGGAATGGAGTAGTACCTGAATCGACGAAAAACTGGCATACTTGTCTCACATGTCCCTCTCGATTTCCCAAGTAGCTTCCTCACCTGGACGATGCTTCCATTGAACCTTCACGGACTTAATCTCCTTGGTCCTCAGCTTACACACGTCACAATCAAGAATTGCAATCGGTTTCTCCTCATATCGGAGGTCTTTATCTAACACAATTGAGTCTCATTTAATGATGTAATATCCGTCACTATGATATCTCTTCAACATGGACACATGAAATACCAGATAAACTCTCGATAGGTTAGGAGGTAAAGCCAATCTATAAGCCATTGGCCCTACACATTTAAGAACCTCAAAGGGACCAATATATCACGGACTTAGCTTGCCCTTCTTACCAAATCTCATCACCACTTTCATGGGTGATACCTTAAGAAGAACATTCTCACCAATCTGAAATGTCATGTCTCTCACCTTATGATCTGCATACTTCTTCTGTCTACTCTGGGTTGCTAGAAGTTTAGTTTGGATGCTCATCACCTTATCTTGAGCAACCTTCACTAATTCAGCCCCCAAAGGTTTCACATCTGCAGCCTCAAACCATCCTATGGGTGATCTACATCCCCTCCCATAAAGTGCCTCAAACGGTACTATATCTATGCTGGAGTGGTAACTATTATTATAAGATAACTCACACAAAGGTAAGAACTTATCCCAATTCCCTCCAAAATCAATCACACATACCCTCAACATGTCTTCTAACACTTGAATAGTCCTCTTCGATTTCCCGTCCGTCTGTGGATGGAAGTTGTACTAAAAGTTAGTTGTGTGCCCAATTCATCATGTAATTTCCTCCAAAACTTGGATGTGAATTGGGTACCATGGTCTAAGATGATAGAGAGGGGCACCCCATGCAACGTCACTATCTCTTTCACATACACCTTAGCCAATTGTTAAACATTATAATCTATTCTTATCGGAATAAAATGGGTTGACTTAGTCAATCTGTCAACCACTACCCAGATAGAATCAAACTTCCCCAAAGTCTTGGGAAGACCAACCACAAAATCCATGGCTATCATTTCCCACTTTCATTCCAGAATTGACATTCTCTTAAGCAAACTTGCAGGCCTTTGATGCTCATATTTTACTTGTTGGCAATTTTGACACTTAGCACAAACTCAGCTATATCCTTATTCATGTTCGGTCACCAATAAATTTGCTTCAAGTCTCGGTACATCTTGGTCATGCCCGGATGAATGGAATATCGTGAACCATGGGATTCTAACATCAACTCGAGGGACACAAATCCTTCTCTTAAAGCTAAGCACACCTTCCGTATCAAGAGTGGTCTCTTGTGCCTTACCAATCGAAGTCTTCTTCTTAAGTTCGTACAAAGTTTCATCCTCAAATTGTTTGGCCTTGATCTCTTCAATATATGTGGCCCTAACTTCAATGCTAGCTAACACCCCACCTCTCTTTGAGATGCCCAATTGCATGAACTTAGACTCCAAGGTTTGAATTTCTTTAGCCAAGGGTCGCTTGGATACACTCAAGCAAGCTAAACTACCCATACTAACAGCTTTTCGACTCAAAGCGTCTGCCACCACATTAGCCTTACTCGGATGATATTGAATGGTTACATCATAATGCTTGAGTAACTACATCCACCTTTGTTGTCTCAAATTCAGATCCTTTTGAGTGAACACATGCTGCAAACTACGATGATCAGTAAACACTTCACACTTGACCCCGTAGAGATAATGCCGCCAGATCTTAAGAGCGAACACTACCGCTGCCAACTCCAAATCATGTGTTGGGTAATTCCTCTTGTGCACCTTCAATTGACGCGATGCATAAGCTATAACATTCTTATCCTGCATCAACACAGCACCCAAACCAGAATGAGAAGTATCACAATAAACAATAAAATCTTTACCCTCAATCGGTAATGATAGAATAGGTGTGGTGGTCAAGAAAGTCTTGAGATTTTGGAAGCTTTCCTCACATTTTTTAGACAATTCGAACGGTATCTCCTTTTTGCTCAAATTTGTCAAGTGAGTGGCAATAGAAGCAAAGTTCTTCACAAATCGAGGATAATAGCTAGCGAGCCCCACAAAACTCCTAACTTCCGTCACAGAGCTAAGCCGAATCCAATTCTTAATCGCCTCAATCTTTTGAGGATCTACCATTACCCCTTCTTTTGAAACTACATGCCCCAAAAATGCAATCGAAGTCAACCAAAGTTCACACTTAGAAAATTTCACATGCAACCTTTATTTCCCCAGAACACCCAGAACAAAACATACTCTTCCTCACTTTTCGAATAGACCAAAATGTCATCAATAAAGACTATAACAAACGAGTCAAGAAATGGCTTGAACACCCCATTCATCAAACTCATGAAAGTTGCAGGCGCATTAGTCAAACCAAAAGACATAACTAGGAACTCATAGTGCCCATAGCGGGTTCTAAACGCCGTCTTGGCCACATCCTCAGGCCTAATTTTTAATTGATGGTAACCAGACCTTAGATCAATTTTAGAAAAGACTGATGCACCTTGCTATCGGTAAAAAAGATCATCTATTCGAGGCAATGGGTACTTGTTTCGAATGGTGACCCTATTCAATTGCCGATAATCTATACACATCCTCATACTGCCATCTTTTTTCTTAACAAACAAAACTGGAGCACCCCATGGGGAAGCACTAGGACGAATAAATCCCTTATCAAGAAGCTATTGGATTTGAGCCTCCAACTCTCTTAATTATGTCGGAGCCATGCGATATGGAGGAATAGAAATGGGATGAATACCAGGTTCTAAATCAATTCACAAATCAATATCTCTATTCGAAGGCATACCAGACAAATCATTAGGAAACACTTATCTAAATTCTGACACCACTGGAATAGACTCAATAGATGCAGACTCAACCTCAACATCCTGAATATGAGCCAACTAAGCCAAACAACCCTGCCCTACCAGTTTCCTAGCCTGATTGGAAGATATGATCTTAGCTTGCTTAGGCTTGTACACCCTTTCCCACTCTAACTTTTCCCTTCCTAGAATTTCTAGAGTTACAGACTTAGTATTACAATTAAGCACAACATAATAGCGAGACAACCAAGCCATGCCTAAGATTACATAAAAGTCAATCATATCCAAAATCACCAAATCAGCCCAAGTCTGAAAACCCATAAACAAAATAGGACATACACGGTAGACATGGGTGACTATGACAGACTTTCCAACTGGGGTAGAAACATGGTGGAGGATTCAAGTATATCACAAATCATAGCAAATTTTGAGGCAAATCACACGGATACATAAGAATAAGTAGAACCCCGATCAAATAACACATTAGTCATCTAGTCACAGACAAGAATAGTACCTGTAATCACTGCGTCAGACGCCTCCGCCTCGTTCTTGCCCGGAAAGGCATAACACTGAGCCCTGTCATCTTGACAGGTGACTTCCCTGCCTGGCTGCACTGTACCTCTGCCTGCATTACCATTTCCTCCACCTCCACGGCCTCGTTGATTACCTCCTCGCCCACCTTATGGACGTCCTCGACCATTATTACTATTTCCCGCGGGTACTACTGCTCTAGACTGCTGTTGTGCGGAATCCAACATGCGCGGGTGGGGATAATCTCTCCTCATATGCCCAGGTTCTCCACAGTTGTAACATGTACGATCAAAAGATGGTATGCTGCCCATAGCAGACTGAATTGGCCTGGCTGCAAGTGTTGGCCTCTCTGACCCTTTGGAATAAGAACCTTGAAAGTTACCCGATTTCTTGGACCTTTTAGCCAATGCCTTAGACTGTCTTGCCTCACCCCCTCCACTTTCTTAACGAAGTCTGTTACCTCATTAAAGCTCCTCCATGCAGAGGTCATATGAACAGATAATACTTGCAAATCAGAGTTAATCCCCTAATAAATAAACGGATCCTCTTCTCTTCAGTAGTCACCAATTGAGTAGCATATCTAGACAAAGCATGGAACTTGGCCTCATAAGCAGCCACATACCACCTTGCTCCAAAGCCATGAACTCATCCTTCTTGTGATCTCTCCAAGTCCTAGCCAAATATTTCTCTAAAAACAGAGCATGAAATTGGGTCCAAGTAAGTGGAGGTAAAACTGAAGATTTATATTCCACATAAGCTCTCCACCACCACTTAGCCTTACCTTGAAGTTGAAAAGTCACGAACTCAACCCCATGCTGATGGATAATTCCCAACTTATGAAGCCTCTCATAGCAATCTAGGATGAACTCATATGTATCCTCACTCTCAGAACCATGGAACACATGCGGTTTCAACTTCAAGAATTTAGTCAACATCTTATGCTCATAACCAGTCATAACAGGACCCAACAAAGGATGAAAGAAAGCATCATTACCTACATTCCCTCCCACCTTGAGGACAGTGTTAGCAATAGGAGAATTGGCGGGAGTTTGAGTTGCTTGAACAGAGGGGAGCACTCTAGGACCAACCAACCCTTTCAAGAATGACATGATCTATTGAGCTAACACTAGGTCTAAGAGAGGAATACCTATAGTCTCAGCCTGCACCTCTTCCCCTTGTCCAACACTTTCCTCCTCCTCAACTTCTACATCCTCCTCTACATCTTCATGGTGCGCAGGAGGGGCCTCATTTCTGGGAGCATCTCTAACCGGTGCTTCATCCCTAGTAGGCGCCACCCTTCCTCAGCCTCTACCCATAGCTCTTCCTCTACCTCTGCCTCAATCGTGACCTCTCGCTGCAGATTCCTCAGCTGGAGCATTGACAGGAGCTACGGGCGTAACACCATTGAACCTAGTATTAACCATCTGCGGACAGAAGAGGGAAGGAGGTTAGATACCAATTTGGATCGCCAGATACCAATTGGAATAAAGTTATAGCACGAAATGAGACAAGAGAAGACATAGAGATTTCCTAAAGTCCTACAGCGTCACGAAAAAAAGTACACACGTCTTCGTACCGTTCCGCAAGGCTCTACTAGACTCATCTTGGTACATCGAGATCAACGAACCTAGGCTCTGATACCAACTTTGTCACGACCCAAACCATCGTGATTGGCACCCACACTAACCTTCCGGTGGTAGAACCATTTATACTAATTAGCTAACCAACTTAATCAGAATACTAAAGCATTTACGTTACGGAAACAAGTGAAATGCTAAGGAAAGAATTAGGGAGTTCCCATAAACTCCAAACAAAAGTCTAACAACTAAAACATATGCGGAAAAATATGCCTAGAACCTGAAAGTCAACATACCAAAACTCTAACAAGATCCATAAATCTAAACAAGAAGGGTTACAACCCCAAACTAATGTACTAACAACTAACTAGAAAGTCTAAGTCCGAAATGTGGACATAGACAGAAAGAGAACTCATGGCAGCCCGAAAGAATTGTTTCACCCTTGAATTCGAATGACGATCACTGATCTTCTAAGCGAGGTCTGTCAATAGCCACATGAAGATGCCTTGTACTCAACAAAGAAAGAGCAAGTGTAGTATCAGTACATAACCACATTGTACTGGTAGGATCACATGGTTATCCCACTAAGTGCAACATATATAAGCCATTACAACATAATAATAACATGCATACACCGAACATATACAATATCAACATCAATTACGAACAACGTACAATTTCACAATCCTCAAGATATACAGTTATGTCAAGTCAATGGTCCATGGAACTCAAACCCTAACAGTTAGCATACCAGAACGTGGTACCCGATCCAATGTTTAAGCCAGAACGTGGTACCCGATTCAATGTTTAAGCCGAAACGTGGCAACCGATCCCATATTTATGTCGAAACGTGGCAACCGATCCAACTTAGTGTGTTGAAACGCAACACCCGATCCATTCAACAAGCCACAATCACAATCACAATGTACATTCTCATAATCATACAATCAAGTCATGATTCATGGCATTCATCATTCATCTTATCCTCATTTACAATAAGTGTGATCAATAGTGCAACATTCGCATACATACACGTATTATAATGGAGCAAGAACAAACATATATCACACAATCATGCAATCACAACCATCACCTACCTCGAAACAAGCTTGAATCCTCTAAGAAACTTAATTCTTCCCTTTCCAGATTCGTTCCACGTGTTCTTAGTCTACAAACGATCAATATAACACAGGAATCAATAAACAATAACTAATTACCTGAATTACTAACAATCATATCAACCCTAGCTCAAACCCATGATCCCAATATCCAAATTAGGACTTTTTCCACCATAATTACCAGATCAAACTCTCCCCCATAGATAATTACCCACTAGATTACGTTCTACGGATCGAAAAATAGATTTGGGGAGTTAAAATCTTACATTTAGCCTCAAGAATGGTTAAAAACTATCAAGAAAACCCCTGGGTTCGTTCCTTAGCTCTCAAGTTCGAAAATTGCAGAATAAAACATTTTTGGGGTTTATTTCCAACTTAAGTCGTGACTGACCCGCCACATCGGTCCTCACCCCGCTACAGCGGGCCCGCCCTGGCGGCAGAAATCCCACCTTAGCGGCTTGCATGGAGACAGAGAAAATAAAGAATTCCAAAACCCCATTTCACCTCACACCTTCAACCAACGACACTCAGAAACTACCCGTTCACGCTAAGATCAATTTCGAGAGTTCTACTCGCCCGAATTCAATTTCGTAAAGTCGTACGGGTTCCTTAACGTCTTAGTTATCTTCTCATGTGATCAAATTCATAATTAGATAACCCAATTTCTAATAGATTTTCCTAGACTTCACAGACTCCGATTTCGTCCAAATCTGGACTATGTTGGGAAATCCCGAGGTACTACGAAAAAATTTTTGGCCCAAAACTTTTCCCGGTTGGCTTTTCTATAACGACGGAAACAGGTCGTTACATGTAGTTTTTGGTCTAAAATTTTAAAAAAGAAGTACTTTTAAATATTTGTTTTTAAGTCAAATTAAAAAGACAAAAATAATATGTTAATCATAAGTTAAAATTTTTAACTTATGACTTTTGACTTATAAGTCAAAGTTATAAGCACATCTAAATAGGCTCTAAGAGTCTGTTTGGCATTGTTGTTAAAAACTGCTTATTTTTAGAAACACTTTTTAAAAAGTGTTTTTGAAAAGAAAAAAAAATAATTTGTGTTTGGCTAATTTATTTTAAAAGTATTTTTGATAAGCAAATTATGTTTGACTAATTTTTTTTTTAAATGCTTTTGAGAGTCAAATTACGAAAAAGGGTAATATTAGTTTATAGAGGGAAACTATTTTAAATATCTATTACAAATTTTTTAATTAGATTAAAATATACATATTCATAATTTTAAAAATCATTCCACAAATTAAACCACTATATACAAAAAATTCACCACAAAAATAAATATAGCTCTTCATATTTTTAATCCTACAAAAATATTGTTATTACCTTTATTTCTAAATCTGTAAAATAAAAGGCAAGGTAATATATAAGATATAAAATATAAATAATAATATATATATGGAAAATTGTATAAAACAACAAACTATTAATTCAAATTAAATGTTATAACCACAGTTTGATTTAATTGTAACCCGTAGCAAATTGTTGTCATTTCGCCTCTCTCCCTAAATTACTCGCTCACCACTCTCGTTTCTCGCTGAGCAGTCTCTCCTCGCCTCTCTCACTTTATACAAATACAAATGTATAAAATGCGTTTGTGTTTGTATAAAGTGAGAGAAAATTGTATATATACATATTTTTTCGTTCCCCTCTCTCCCATCTCCTAGATCTCACTCGCCTCTCTCACTTTATACAAACACAAATGTATAAATTGTGTTTGTGTTTGTATAAAGCGAGAGAAAATTGTATATACAAATACAGATCTTCCCTTGCCCAGTTTTCTTTTGTCTTTTTCTCTTTCTCGCTTTATACAAACACATATTATACAATTTATTTTTTTGTATACGTATACCAAAACAGATTATACAATGCTTCTTTTGTATATGTATAGTGAAATATACATATTAATAGTCATAGCAAACATAGAGTTTGCTATGGAGCGCAATTATGTAAATTATAGCTATAGCATACAAATATGATTTTTATGTTTGCTACATGTGAAAGTTGCTCTAATATATAAGCATAAAATTAAAAAAATTATTATAAGAATAATATTCTTGAATGAAACTTAACTAAACTTATGAGATATGTTAATTAATTAACAAGGGATATATTGATAAATATGTATATATGAAAGGAATATTTTAGTCTTTTAAAAAGTAATTTATGCTTCTGCTTTTGCTTTTTTTAAGAAGCAGAAATTTTTAGTTTTTTCCCAACAGCAGAAAAATTGTTTTTGCTTCCATTTAAAAACAATTTTAAGAATTTGCCAAACACTTATTTTTCCAAAAAAAAAATGTCTTTTTCTCAAAAAAAAGAAGCACTTTTGGCCTCTCAACAACAATGTCAGACATGCTCTAAGTCTATCTCAAGCAAATATATCAACAAGAACATACACTACAAAAAAACATGAATTAGCCATGGATAATGTTTTTCGCTAAACAATAAATGGTTGTGGCGAATTTTATTTAATGATGTATTAGCAGTGGATTATCAAATAATTTTGTTAGCTATAGGCTATATAGTAACAAATTAGCGATGAATGTGAATTATATGCTAGTACATTTTACATAATTTTTAAATATATAAATTTTATTAAAAAAATTATAAAATTTCATATCTGAATTTATGATCAAATTAAAATCTGAAGTTAGCTCTTAAAATCAAAAAAGTTGAACATCAATTGGAACATACAGAAGGAATATATCAAATTATGAATAATCTTAAAAGACCTTCAGCTGATTATATAGAGTCGTATCGATTATAAGACCATTAAAATAATAGTTTGGGATTTCAATTGTATATAGTTAAAATAAAAATAGTATATATCATAAACTGTTAAATTTGTAAAGAACTTTTTGGATAAAAATATGATATTAATTTTTTATTTTACTTAATGTGGAGATTGTTTTAATAATTGACAAATGGAACAATTTTTTAGAATTGTAGTATATGTTCTTAAGTGGCTATTTATTTTATTGTCTCGTTTATATTTTGATTACTAACATGATCCCACATTATTATTCTTTTATATATATATACTCCTTTCCTATCCTTCCCTTTCTTTTATCTTAGCTCTCGCCCTTTTTGCTCTCTTGATGACTCGAACGCACAACTTTAGGGTTGGAAGCGAAGGATATTTACCATCTCGATCAATTCTCTTATTACTAAATATTTTGAAGTTGATCAAAGGTTAAACCTTTTGCATTATCAAAATTTGTTATTGTCTGTTTTCAATAACATTAAATCTATTTTTAATGTCTTCTTTAAATTTGAAGCATTGCAACAAGTTATCATTATATTGAAGCAACACGACACTATCTCAATATAGTTATATCAACTAATTAGTACAATATAATTTTGATATTACTATATCAATTTATCAAATTCTTGAGTCAGATTTATTATTCTAACTTTGTATTATGTTTTTTGATTGAAAATTTACATTGTTTACCTTGAAAATTTACACTGTTTGCCTTCTTATTTCATAATGACTGTGAACATCCTACCCTCCGTAGACCTCACTTATAGGATTACATAACCAGAGGTGGACCCACATGTACCCGTGAGGGTGCATGTGCACCCGATAACTTTTAAAAAAAGTCTATATATATATATATATATATAAAGGGATAATGTATTTAATTGTGCACCTTTATAACAAAACACGCCTCGGCGCACTCATCAAATTCATTGTTTCAGACAGCTACCGTGCGAGTTTGAATCTTGCCAAAGGCTTTTTTTAAACTTTAAAATCAATTTTTTCTTTAGAATTAACCTTTTTAAAATATTATTTTTTATTACAACTCATTTTTACCACCTCAATGGCCCGCCCCTTTCTTAACCATCTTTTTTTGCCATATTATCTGCTCCTGTCACGATCCAGACCATCGTGAGTGGCACCCACACTAACCCTCCGGTGGGAGAACCATTAATACAACACAAACTAACAAACTCAACCCAAAGAAAGGCATTTAAAATTACGGAAGCAGGTTTAAATGCTAAGGAAAGAAATAGAGTTTCCATAAACTCCAAAACGTCTAATAAAAAAAATGCGGAATAATACCTAGAACCTGAAAGTCAATGTACCAAAACTCTAACAAGAACCATAAGTCTAAACAAGAAAGGGTAAAACCCCATACTAACATAAGAAATCTAAAGAACTAGTCCAAGTTTGAAATATGTACATAAACAGAAAGAGAACTCATGGCATCCCGGAAGAACTAGCTCACCCTTGAATTCGAACGATCACTAATCTTGTAAACAAGATCTGTCAATAGCCACTTGAAGATGCCCTATACTCAACAAAGAAAGAGCAAGTGCAGTATCAGTACACAACCACAGTGCACTGGTAGAATCACGCGGCTATCCCAATAAGTGCAACATACATAAGTCAATACAACATAATAATAACATGCATACACCGAACATATACAATATCAACATAATTTACGAACAACGTACAATTTCACAATTCTCAGTTATACATTTATGTCAAGTCAATGGTCCTCTCATGGAACCCACACCCAAATTGTTAGTGTACCGGGTCGTGGCAACCGATCCAATGTTTATTTCGAAATGTGGCAACCAATCCAAGTTAGTGTGTCGGAATGCAACACTCGATCCATTCAACAAGCCACAATCACAATCACAAGTATTTTCTCATAATCATACAATCAAGTCGTGATTTCATGGCAAAC
Organism: Solanum acaule; assembly: GCA_036250505.1. Lineage (NCBI taxonomy): Eukaryota > Viridiplantae > Streptophyta > Magnoliopsida > Solanales > Solanaceae > Solanum > Solanum acaule. The sequence goes on along the minus strand of JAJOOR010010041.1, from coordinate 15,284 downwards.
AATTATTCAATCATCCTCATTGATAAATAGTGTGATCAATAATGCAACATTTGCACACATACACGTATTATAATGAAGAAAGAACAAACATACATCACACAACATGAAATCACAACCATCACCTACCTCGAACAATGCTTGAAATCCCCTAAGAAACTTGATCCTTCCCTTTCCGGATTCTTTCCGCTTGTTCTTGGTCTACAAACAATCAATTTAATGCTAGGATCCATAAACAAGACTTTAATAACCCAGAATAAAGTCAACACTATCAACCCTAGATCAAACCCATGATCCCATTATACCAATTAGGGTTTTTTTCACCATAATTTCCAGATCAAAACCCTCCCCCATCGATAATTACCCACTAAATTACATTCTACGGATTGACAAACAGATTCGTGGAGTTAAAACCTTACCTTTAGCCTCAGAAATGGTGAAAACGGTCAAGAAAACACCTGGAGTCGTCTCCTAGCTCTCAAAGTCAAAAAGTGCAGAATAAAATATTTTTGGGATTTATTTCCGACTTAAGTCGCGTCTGTCCCTCCACAGCAGTACTCACCCCACTACAGTGGTCGCGCCCTGGCAACACAAATTCCCGCCATAGCGGCTTGCATGGAACAGATAGCCTAATAAAGAATTTCCAAACCCCCATTTCACAACACACCTTCGTCCCATGACACTCAGAAAATATTCGTTCACGCTAAGATCAGTTTCGGGAGTCCTAACTACCTGAATTCAATTATGTAAAGTCGTACGGGTTCCTTAACGTCTTAGCTATCTACTCATGTGATCAAATTCATAATTAGATCACCCAATTGTTACCATATTTTCCTAGACCTTACTGACTCCGATTTCGTCCAAATCTGGACTAGGTTGGGAAATTCCAAGTTACTACGAAAAGTTTTCCAGCCCAAAATTTTCTCTCGTTGACTTTTTTATAACGACGGAAACGGGTCATTAAAATAGATATCAATTTACCCATCACTCGTCCCCAAGTGATAAATTTAGGGAAAATAGGCTAAAGAGAGAAGGGTGTAGTACCTGTATCGACAAACAAATAGGGATATTTGTCTCGCATGTCCTTCTCGGTTTCCCAAGTAGCTTTCTCAAATGGGCAATGCTTCCATTGAAATTTCACTGACTTAATCTCTTTGGTCCTCAGCTTCCAGACATCACGATCAAGAATTGCAATCAAATCCTCCTCATATTGAAGGTCTTTGTCTAACACAACTGAGTCCCATTTTATGATGTAATCCCCGTCACCATGATACCTCATCAACATGGACACATGAAATACCGGATGAACTCCCGATAGGTTAGGAGGTAAAGCCAATCTTTAAGCCACTGGCCCTACACATTCAAGAACCTCAAAGGGACCAATGTATCGCAGACTTAGCTTTTCCTTCTTGCCAAATCTCATCACCACTTTCATGGGTGATACCTTAAGAAGAACATTCTCACCAATCTGAAATGTCATGTCTCTCACCTTATGATCTGCATACTTCTTCTGTCTACTCTGGGTTGCTAGAAGTTTAGTTTGGATGTTCATCACCTTATCTTGAGCAACCTTCACTAATTCAGCCCCCAAAGGTTTCACATCTGCAGCCTCAAACCATCCTATGGGTGATCTACATCCCCTCCCATAAAGTGCCTCAAACGGTACTATATCTATGCTGGAGTGGTAACTATTATTATAAGATAACTCACACAAAGGTAAGAACTTATCCCAATTCCCTCCAAAATCAATCACACATGCCCTCAACATGTCTTCCAACACTTGAATAGTCCTCTCCGATTGCCCGTCCGTCTGTGGATGGAAGTTGTACTAAAAGTTAGTTGTGTGCCCAATTCATCATGTAATTTCCTCCAAAACTTGGAGGTGAATTGCGTACCATGGTCTGAAATGATAGAAAGGGGCACCCCATGCAACTTCACTATCTCTTTCACATAAACCTTAGCCAATTGTTTAGCATTATAATATATTCTTACTAGAATAAAATGGGCTGACTTAGTCAATTTGTCGACCACTACCCAAATAAAATCAAATTTCTCCAAAGTCTTGGGAAGACCAACCACAAAATCCATGGCTATCATTTCCCACTTCCATTCCAGAATTGCATTCTCTGAAGCAAACCTTCATGCCTTTGATGTTCATACTTTACTTGTTGGCAATTTTGACACTTAGCTACAAACTCCGCTATATCCTTCTTTATGTCCGGCCACCAATAAATTCGCTCGGTAGATCTTGGTCACACCCGGATGAATGGAATATCGTGAACCATGAGACTCCATCAACAAATTTTGAATCAAGTCATCAACTCGAGGAACACAAATCGTTCCTTTAAAACTAAGCACACCTTTCGCATCAAGAGTGGTCTCTTGTGTCTTACCAGTCGCAGTCTTCTTCTTAAGTTCATTCAAATTTTCATCCTCAAATTGTTTGGCCTTGATATCCTTAATTAACATGGCCCTAACCTCTATACTAGCTAGCACCCCACCTTTTTTTGAGATGCCCACTGCATGAATTTAGACTTCAAGTTCTGAATTTCCTTAGCTAAAGGTTGCTTAGTTACAGTCAAGCAAGCTAAACTGCCCATACTCCTTTTCGACTCAAAGCGTCTGCCACTATAATAGCCTTACTCGGATGGTATTGAATGGTCACATAATAATCTTTGAGTAACTCCATCCACCTTCGTTGTCTCAAATTCAGATCCTTTTGAGTGAAGACATGCTGCAAGCTACGATGATCAGTAAACACCTCACACTTAACACCATAAAGATAATGCCGCCACATCTTAAGAGCAAACACTGTCGCTGCCAACTCCAAATCATGCATTGGATAATTCCTCTCATGCACCTTCAATTGTCGCGATGCATAGGCTATGACATTCTTATCCTGCATTAACACAGTACCCAAACCCGAATGTGAAGCATTATAATAAACAATAAAGTCTTTACCTTCAACAGGTAGTGCTAGAATAGGTGCGGTGGTCAAAAGAGCCTTGAGCTTTTGAAAACTCTCCTCACATTTTTCATTCCATTCAAATGGTATCTCCTTTTCGGTCAAATTTGTCAAGTGAGTGGCAATAGAAGCAAAGTTCTTCACAAATCAACGATAGTAGCTAGCGAGCCCCACAAAACTCCTAACTTCCGTCACAGAGCTAGGCCGAACCCAATTCTTAACCGCCTCAATCTTTTGAGGATCTACCATTACCCCTTCTTTTGAAACTACATGCCCCAAGAATGCAACTGAAGTCAACCAAAATTCACACTTAGAAAATTTAGCATACAACCTTTGTTTCCCAAGAACACCCAGAACAATACGAAGATGGTCGGCATGCTCTTCCTCACTTTTCGAATAGACCAAAATGTCATCAATGAAGACTATAACGAACGAATCGAGAAAGGGTTTGAACACCCCATTCAACAAACTCATGAAAGCTGCAGGCGCATTAGTCAAACCAAAAGACATAACTAGGAACTCATAGTGCCCATAGCGGGTCATAAACGCCGTCTTGGGCACATCCTCAGGCCTAATCTTTAACTGATGGTAACCAGACCTTAGATCAATCTTAGAGAAAACTGATGCACCTTGCAATTGGTCAAAGAGGACATCTATTCGAGGCAATGGGTACTTGTTTCGAATGGTGACCCTATTCAATTTCTGGTAATCTATACACATCTTCATACAACCATCCTTTTTCTTAACAAACAAAACTAAGGCACCTTATGGGGAAGCACTAGGATGAAAAAATCCTTTATCAAGAAGTTCTTGGATTTGAGTCTTAAGCCCTCTTAGTTTTGTCGGAGCCATGCGATATGGAGGGATGGAAATGGGACGAGTATCGGGTTCTAAATCAATGCAGAAATCTATATCTCTATCTGGACGCATACCAGGCAAATCATTAGGAAACACTTCTCTAAATTCTGAAACCACGTGAATAGACTCAATAGATGGAGACTCAACCTCAACATCCCCCATATGAGCCAAATAAGCCAAACAAACACTACCAGTTTTCTAGCCCGAATGGAGGATATGATCTTAGCTTGCTTAGGCTTGTACACCCCTTCCCACTCTAATTTTTCCTTTCCCGGAATTTCTAGAGTTACAAACTTAGTATTACAATTAAGCACAACATAACAGGGAGACAACCAGGCCATGCCTAAGATTATATCAAAGTCAGTCATATCCTAAATCACCAAATCATCCCAAGTCTGAAAACCCATAAACAAAATAAGACAAGCACGATAGACATGGGTGACTATGGCAGACTTTCCAACTAGGGTAGAAACATGGATGGGGGCCTCAAGTATATAAAAAATCATAGCAAATTCTAAGGCAAATCACACGGATACATAAGAATAGTAGAACCCAGATCAAATAACACATTAGCCATCCAGTCACAGACAAGAATAGTACCTGTGATCACTACGTCAAACACCTTTGCATCTGTCTTACCCGGAAAGGCATAACACTGAGGCCTATCATTGTGATGGGTGACTTTCCTGCCTGGTTGCACTATACCTCTGTCTGCGTTACCATTTCCCCTACATTCGCGGCCTCGCTGATTTTCCTCCTCGCCCACCTTGTGGACGCGCTCAACCATTATTACCATTTCCCGCGGGTACCACTGCTTTAGATTGTTGTTGCACGGAATCCAACATGTGGGGGTGGGGACAATCTCTCCTCATATGCCCAGGTTCTCCACAGTTGTAACATGTACGATCAAAAGATGGTATGCTTCCCGCTGAAGGCGTGACTCCCTGGCTATCCTGAATTTGAAGTTCTGGAGTAATTACCTGTAGAAGCGGGCATAGCGAATTGAATTGGTCGCGCCGCAAGTGTTGTCTCCCTGAACCTCTAGAGTAAGATCCCTAAAAGCTGCCTGAATTTTGGCTTTCTTAGCCAATGCCTTAGCCTGACCGTCTCGCCTCACCCCCTCCACTTTCTTCACAAAGTCTGTTTGAAGCTTTTTTCCTGCAGAGGTCATATGAACAGACAATACTTGCAACTCAGAATTTAGTCCCTTAATAAATAAACGGATCCTCTTTTTCTCAGTAGTCACCAATTGCGTAGCATATCTAGATAGGGCATGGAACCTGGTCTCATAAGCAGCCACAGACATACCACCTTGCTCCAAGGCCATGAACTCATCACGATCCCTCAAGGGCCGAGGTACATACTTCTCCAAAAACAGAGCATGAAACTGAGTCCAAGTGAGTGGGGGTAAAACTGAAGATCTGCATTCAACATAAGCTCTCCACTACTACTTAGCCTCACCTTGAAGTTGAAAAGTCACAAACTCAACTCCATGCTGATGAACAATTCCCAACTTATGAAGCCTCTCATAGCAATCTAGGATGAACTCATATGCATCCTCACTCTCAGAACCATGGAACACAGGCGATTTCAACTTCAAGAATTTAGTCAACATCTCATGCTCATTACCAGTCATAATAGGACCCAACAAAGGACAGAAGAACACATCATTACCTACATTTCCACCCACCTTGGGGACAGTGATAGCAATAGGGGGATTGGTGGGAGCTTGAGTTGCTTGAACAGAGGGAAGTACTCCAAGACCAACCAATCCTTTCAAGAACGATATGATCTGTTGAGCTAACACTAGGTCTAAGGGAGGAATACTTGTAGCCTCAGCCTGCACCTCTTCCTCTCGTCCAACATTCTCCTCCTCCTCAACTTCTACATTCTCCTCTACCTCTTCATGGTGGGCAGGAGAGGCATCATTTCTGGAAGCATCTCCAACCGCTGCTCAATGCCTAGTAGGCGCCACCCTTCCTCGGCCTCTACCCCTAGCTCTTCCTTTACCCCTGCCCTGACTGCGACCTCTCGCTGTAGATTTCTCAGCTAGAGCATTGACGGGAGCAATGGGCCTGACGCCGTTGAACCTAGTGTTAACCATATGCAGACAGAAGAGTGAAGGAGGTTAGATACCAATTTGAATCGCCGAATACCAATTGGAATCAAGTTATAGCACGAAAGGAGACAAAGAAAGTAGATAGATTTCCTAAAGTCCTATAGCCTCTGGAAGAAAAAAACACACGTCTCTGTATCGTTCCGCAGGACTATACTAGACTCATTTTGGTACATCGAGATCAACGAATCTAGGATCTGATACCAACTTTGTCACGACCCAGACCATCGTGAGTGGCACCCACACTAACCCTTATATGGGAGAACCATTACTACAACCCAAACTAACAAACTAAACCCAAACTAAGGCATTTAAAGTTACGGAAGCAGGTTTAAATGCTAAGAAAAGAAATACAGTTACCATAAACTCCATACAAACGTCTAATCAAAACAAATGCGGAATAATACCTAGAACCTGAAAGTCAATGTACCAAAACTCTAACAAGAACCATAAGTCTAAACAAGAAAGGGTACAACCCCATACTAACATAAGAAATCTAAAGAACTAGTCTAAGTCTGAAATATGGACATAAACAGAAAGAGAACTCATGGCAGCCCGAAAGAAGTGGCTCACCCTTGAATTTGAACGATCACTGATCGAGGTATGTCAATAGCCGCTTGAAGATGTCTTGTACTCAACAAAGAAAGAACAAGTGCAGTATCAGTACACAACTACAGTGTAGTGGTAGGAACACGCGGTTATCCCAATAAGTGCAATATACATATGTCAATACAACATAATAATAACATGCATACATCGAACATATACAATAGCAACATCATTTGTGAACAACGTACAATTTCACAATTCTCAGTTATACGTTTGTGTCAAGTCAATGGTCCTCTCATGGAACCCACACCCAAACTGTTAGTGTACCGGGTCGTGGTACCCGATCCAATGTTTATGCCAAAACGTGGCAACTGATCCCATATTTATGTCGGAACGTGGCAACCGATCCAAGTTAGTGTGTCGAACGCAACACCCGATCCATTCAATAAGCCACAATCACAATCACAAGTATTTTCTCATAATCATACAATCAATTCATGATTTCATGGCAAACAATTATTCAATCATCCTCATTTATGAATAGTGTGATCAATAATACAACATTCGCATACATACACATATTGTAATGAAGAAAGAACAAACATACATCACACAACATGAATCACAACCATCACCTACCTCGAACAAAGCTTGAAATCCCCTAAGAAACTTGATCCTTCCCTTTCTAGATTCTCTCCGCTTGTTCTTGGTCTACAGACAATCAATTTAATGCTAGGATCAATAAACAAGACTTTAATTACTCGGAATAAGGTCAACACTATCAACCCTAGATCAAACTCATGATCCCACTATCCCAATTAGGGGTTTTTCCACCATAATTTCCAAATCAAAACCCTCCCCCATCGATAATTACCCCCTAGATTACATTCTACGAATCAAAAAATAGATTCGAGGAGTTAAAACCTTACCTTTAGCCTCAAGAATGGTGAAAATGGTCAAGAAAATGCCTGGGATCGTCTCCTAGCTCTCAAAGTCGAAAAGTGCAGAATAAAACATTTTTGGAGTTTATTTTCGACTTAAGTCGTGTCTGTCCTGCCACAGCAGTACTCACCCAGCTACAGCGGCCCAGCCTTGGCAGCACAAATTCCCACCATAGCGGCTTGCACGAAACAGAGAGCTTAATAAAGAATTTCCAAACCCCATTTCACAACACACCTTTTTCCCATGACACTCAAAAAATACCCGTTCACACTAAGATTAATTTCGGGAGTTCTACTCGCCCAAATTCAATTTTGGAAAGTCTAACGGGTTCCTTAACGTCTTAGCTATCTACTCATGTGATCAAATTCATAATTAGATCACCCAATTGTTACCAGATTTTCCTAGACCTTACTGACTCCAATTTCGTCCAAATCTGGACTAGGTTGGGAAATTTCAAGTTACTGAGAAAAAGTTTTCCGGCCCAAATTTTTTCCCCGTTGAATTTTCTATAACGACGGAAACGGGCATTACAGCTTCTTTTTTTAATTGAAATTAAAAACAAATAAAAGTCCTAACACAATTCTAATCAAAATATAAGACAGCTAGAAAATGTACAACTTACAAGTATTCTTCACTGCATAATTGAAGTCCTACCCCCATTTTCTCGCATAAATTGGTAAGTTCTTCTTTACAAGCGTATTTTTTTTGTATGAATTTATTGTTGATTCTTGTTATTTGAAATGAATATATTTTTGACGAAACATAAGTCTTCTCAACCAAGTGCTAGTTTTAGAGACAATTCTTCGCATTTTGTATATAAGTTTGATTTACAATCACTTAGATCGGATCCTGGAGAAAGAATATTCATTGATAAATATAACCCTAGAATACGAGATGAAGTGAGAAAACATTATAATCAACAAAGGGTCTTGTCAATCGGATATTAATGATAATGAACATCCTCAAACTAGATCCGGAACGAAAATGCGTTGATTTTGTAAGGCATGGTTAAGGGCTGATATTCTAGATAGTTTGAGTTATTTATTCAAAATTCTAAAATATTCTTGATAAAAAGTTGATTGTTCTTCCTTTAAATTTTTTTTTAATTATAATTTCAATATTGGTTAAAGAGAAATAAAATAATAAAATGCACTATTTAAATTTTTTGGGGCCTAAAAATTTTGGAGGCCTAAGCAGGGCGCTTTGCTAACTTTACCCTTAACCACTCCTAGCCTTACCCTTAAGGCCACTCTTAGTGGTGCCCCATATCTTCAAATCTTGGGTGTGCCTCTGTACATAACGTAGGTTATTGTCATTCAATTTATATGTCACGTAAAAAAAAAATTAAAACTTGTTGATAAAGTTTATTATTAGACCTCCAATTTTATTGAAACAGTCATTCGATTATATTCTCTCATTCAATCTTCTTAGGATAAGTAAGAAAATTCAAAAGATAACCGTTAAACTTATAGGAATATATAAATTAGAGAATTAACTTACATGAATATATAGATTAGGAATATATATATATATATATATATATATATATATATGAATTAGTCAATCACAAGTAGGGGTGTCAAAAATGAACCCAAACATAGGTAATTCGTCCAATCCGTTCAAAATTTTAAGGGTTGGGCTTAAGATAATTTGAATTGGGTTCAATCTCAACTCATTCAAGTCTAACCCATTTTAAGAGAATTCTCAATTGAGCCCGATTCAATCTCAAATTTCAACCCGCTTTAAAACTCTTTACTAAGATATGTTCCTATATTAAATGTATGAATTATTATCTATTTAACATCTTTTAGGATTTATCTATCCATTTGTTACTTTTTTAAAAGAAAAATCTTGAGCTGAAATTCAAATTGTGATTATAAAAGTTAAATATCACTATGTTAAAATTGTTGAGATTAATCGGGTCAAATTGGGCGGGTCAAGACCCAACCCATTTTTTAGCCCATTTGAACCCAACCCATTTGAGCCCAAAGTAAATTTAGGCGGGTCAAAACCCAACCCAATTTCCATTTCAATCCATTTTAATATCTCCAATTTCAACTCAACCCGCCCATTTGACACCCCTAATCACTAGTGTCACCTTGATGCAGATCATAGTATAAAGCTATGAGAATTTTGACCAAAAAAAAATAAAGGTATGAGAATAATACAGAGATAGAAAGAGACACAAACTTAAGACAAGAAATTGAAGGGAATTGAATAATCAGCCGAACGCGTTTCTTTCATTGTTCACGACTCTCTGTTTGCTAACGCGGATAAGTATCAGTGTTACGCTACACATACGACATTCCAACGACCAAAACGTCAATTTAAAATATTCATCTCTCTCAATTTACGTGACATTTTGTTAATTTTGAAATTTAATATTGACTGTAATTTTTTTTATACTTTTTATAAAATATTTTAATTATTGTGATTTATAGTTTCTTTTTCAGAAAATTTCCAAATATATAAAATTTATTTAAAAAAATTAAAGATATCACGCTCATATAAAATTTATTTTAAAAAATTAAAGATATTACGCTCAATTTCATGATTAAACTTAAACTGTTTTACTTTCGAAATTTAAATTATACCACATAAATTAATACATAGGGTATATTTTCTTGTCTTCAATTTATTTTTCTGAGTTTAATTTGATACATAGTTTTAAAAAATAAAGACATATTTTATCAAATCTTAAAATTTTAAATTAAAATATATGAAAAATATCAAAAAAAAAATTATGTTATACCTATCATATAAAAAATTAAAATAAAATAAAACAAACAAATTCAGATAGAGAAATTATTATTTTTAGCGTTCCGCTTGTCTGTTTCCGTTTCATCAGCGTAACCTAAAAAGGACCCGTTTTGACTTTGCCTCTTTAAATTGGCCTCCCTCAGCAAACATTAATTATTTTATTAGTAAAAAATTTCGATTTTTTTTTGTTTAGAATAGAAAATTTCCTCTTTATTTTCTTTTATTTATTGGATTGGAAAATTTCGTTTGTAAATTGGAAACCATCTATTTCATTTCCTTTTTAGTTTGATATCTAACCTTCTATATCATAAAATCATACGTATTATTTAATGTTTCGTCTAATAGTGACATTTTTTTTCTTTTAAAGTATTATTATTATTTTTTTGGAAAATATTGGCTTTTTATGTGTTTGCAAAATATATATTTTTTGTTTTCCATCCAATGTTTGGTACTTATATTGGAGCCTACTAATTCCGAATTCATGCTGGAAAGTTTCATATTGGGTCCAATATCTATATTGAAGCACGACTTAATCTAAATTCGCATTGAATAGTCGAATCTGAAATCTAGAATTAAAGATGCAGAGTACTTACCACTCCATCACAATTCTGATTAGTTTGCGAAATATTTAATTGTTGACATATCATGTCATAACTTGTTGGGTGTCACACTTGATTTAGAAGTTGAATTGTAATTAGGAAAGAAATATGATAGGACACGTAGAATTCAATCACCTTTAAATCAATTTCTTAATTGTAAGTGCAATTTTGTTATGAAACGATAAGTACTTTTATTCTTTAATTAAGGAATTTTGAATTTTGAATCTTGTATATGAAATTATTTTTAGTAGGATCTTATTTTTTTAATGTGAGATTTTGTGGTGAGAATTTAATTGAACTTCAATACATATAGAGACGGAAAAAAAAATTGAGGTTAATTTAAAATTTATAATTAGACAGTAACCTTCAAACTAGAAATTCCATAAAGAACACAACTTTAATCAATGATTTTCAGGAAATGAAGACTTGACTTATCTAGAAGGAAACTTATATTCAATATATGAGAAGCTCTTAAAACTGCATTTCGAAAAAAGGACAATTTCAATAATTTAACTTTAACTTTTTCATGTCACTCATAATAAAATAAGTATATGCTCATAATGATTTATAACTTATTTAGTAAATAAAATTTAAAAAATCGATCTAAAAATTTGTGCCTATGAAAGTACTTTTTATATATATTGATATTAATATTGGTATATATAGAAGAACAATAATAATTTACTTTTTTTTCTTTTTAGTCTGTCCCAAAAAATATCATCCTACTATAATTAAAAATAATTTAATTTTATAATTTTATTTATCTTATTAAAATGATTTAGAATCAACAAATATCTAAAAATTATTTGAAATTAGAAGCTTTAAAAGTTTTTCTAAAAAATATCATGTCAAATCAAGCATAAAATTAAAAGTTAGGGAGTAATATTATATATATATTTAATAGATGTAGCAGGTTACGTTACGTGTGTTGTCCTTATTGTGTTCAACAACTCCACTTTGTGAATTTTCCTCCCCTTCTTCCTCCCTCATCAACTCCCAACTCTAACAACTATATATACACACCAAAACATACACACAAAACATCACAAAATAAACTAAATTTACATCTTTAATTTCAAAAGTTTCATATCTCCATCTTTATTTATTCAACATGAATAGCTACAACCAAAACAAGGCCGAAGGATCATCATATCCAGCACAGCAGCAGGCAAGTGCTTTTGTGGCACCACCACCCCCAGCTGGTTATCCAACTAGAGATGTACAAGGCGATTCATCTGTTCCAGTTACTACTCAATCCAGAGGCGATGGCTTCTGGAAAGGATGGTTAGTAATTCGATTCTCTACTTTTGTAGTTTTTTTTCATCTCTCCTATTTTCTTTTCAAGAAAATTAATAACTATTGCAAATATTTTTGCAGTCAATTTGCTGAATTTTTTTTTTTTATTGATCTATATCTAAGAGTATTTGGCGATAAAGATAAAATTTGAGACAAAATAATTTTTTTTTATACATCGTTCTTAGTTTTTCTGTATGGGAATTATTAAAGCTCAAAAGATTGAATTACCCATTGGAACTCCTTTCTTTCCCAAAAAACAATTGGGGGAAAAATGAAAATTTCGTTAAAGAGATAATTTATTTACGTATTAATATTTTTTATGGTTAAGTTATATAATATTTGACTATTAATTAGGAAATATATTTTTTAGATATGAAATATTGTATTTAATTTACAATTTAAAAGTACATATATAAATTATGAGAAAATTTATACTCTATTTGTCTCAATTGATGTGACTTACTTTTCTTTTAGTGAGTCCCAAAAAAAAAAATGAAGCATTTTTATATTAAGTAATAATTTAATTATAAATGACTATTTTATCCTTAATGAAATGATTTATAGCCACACAAATTTCTGTCATTCATTTTAGACTACAAGTTTTATAAGTCTTCCTTTTTTTTTCTTAAACTCCGCGTCGAGTCAAACTACCTCACATAAAATGAGACGGAAGAATATCTTATTTTACCTCCAAATAAAAAATGTAATAATATCTACCTAACTAATATGTGCATTGTTAATATTGCCTAATTCTAATAAGCTATTAAATCTCTAAATATATATAAGGCTTTTTTTTGCCCTTTAAGTGGGTGGACCCAAATTTTATCTTTTGGGTGCAGAAACTTTGAATTAATTTGTTGACACACACAACAAGAAGAATAAAAACTATTGTCTCACCCAATTAATTTTTCCTTTTAGAAAAAAAAAATTTGTATCTCACACAATTGAGATCTTTCATGTCAACAAACCTATCTTGTATCACAAAATTTTAGTGGATAGAGCTTATTTCTTAGTCAAAACAAAATTAAAGTCAAACAATTTACAACAAAGTGAAATGAAGTATAATAAGGATATTAATGAAATGATCACATACAAATTATAAAGAAATCTTCATGTTCTCTTTTACTATTGGAATTACAAGTTGTGTCATTTTGGAATTGTTTTTTAAAATTTATTTCTTTCTTATTAAAAGCTAGCGCGCAATGGGAAAAAAAGTTATTACTTATTGCATGCTCGGATTTGATTAGCTTCTTTTTTCGCACGATATAACGTTTTCTTTTTGTCGTTTGTTGCAGTTGTGCCGCCTTGTGTTGCTGTTGTGTCTTGGATGCTTGTTTCTAACAAGTGACGCCAATTTCCCTATTAGTGTATTTGCTTTTTATTCCTTGTAATAATGTTATGTTTTTTTAAAAAAAATTCTTGATGTAAAATTTATTTGGGATTTCATTTTACATTCCTTTTGATGTCATTCGTTAAACATATGTTTTGAAATATTGTTTAATTAATTATCGTTCTTGGTTGTTTAGTGATTAACTTCTTGTCAGTTGTTTTAATCGTTAGGTCATTGTGTAGAAATCTCACGTCTAGGATTAGAAAAATCAAGGAATGTATTGATGAAAATAATGTTTAGTTACAACCTTCTTATATAGGGAGAGAATTGTAGAATCCTAAGTTAACGATACTTAGAGTCCTACTACAATACTTATTACTCCTATAATAATAATAATGCAATTATAAATAATCTAATCCTAGTTGTACTATAATCCTAATCATAATCTAATCCTAGTCGTAATATGATCCTAATTAATATAAGTAGTCTAATCCTAGTGCGACTCTAATGCTAGAGCAGTGTTGTAAACTCGTCAGTCAGCTTCGTTGGACTTGTTCCTTTGACATGTTGCAATCGTCAGCTTCCTTCTTCATCAACACTTGTTGTAGACACGTCAATCAGCTGCATTGGACCTGTTCCTTTGACATGTTCCAATCGTCAGTTTCCTTCTTCTTCAACACTTCCCCTCAAGCTAGTGAGTAGAGGAACGATTACTCCTAGCTTGATTCGAATACGCAGCAAAAAAAACTTTGAATACCCAGCAAAAACTTATTTTTGCCAATGCTTCGGTATGAATGTGATGTATGTTTCTCTATAGTTGATGTTGTTGTTTCTTTTTCCCCTGCCTTTTTGGGTAGAGAATACCATGTTATGGTTTTGTTGTGACACCTTTTCTTCATCTTCCCTTATATCAAAACTCGTGAGAGTATAAACAAATTGATTAAGAGTGGAATATGGTGTCTTACCTAATATGACAAAGGTTTTGTATTTGAGACCTAAACCTCTAGCAAAATTAATTATATTTGTTGCTTGAATATAAGCTTTTTCCAAACATTCCCACATCTCCTTGGCAGTTGAGCAGCCCACAATTAGGTGCATGCTTTCTTCGGCCAAGGTGCTTGAGATCCAACTCCTTAGTAACACATCTTTCTCCTTCCAATCATCAATGGTGCCACTATCTTTTGCATCCTTCCTAACCGCTACAACTTCCCTAGCAATCTGTCCAGTGGAACAACTACTTTTAGTTGGTTCATTCTCTGTGATCTAAATCAATTGAGATATTTGTGTCCTCTTTATAAGGTAGTTTGCTGGCTTAAGTTTAATGGAGTATGCGACAATGATTTGGTGAAGTGAGGAGGTCGACATAGTGTTTGTAGAAAAGACCATTGCATTTAACGTGTGGTTTTTTTTTTTTTTTAATCAATACTCAGAGAGCGGAAGAGCTTGTATGCTCTGATACCATGTAAAAGTCTCACGTCTAGGATTAGAGAAATCAAGAATTGTATTGATGAAAATAATGTTGAGTTACAACCTCCTTATATAGGGAGAGAATTGTAGAGTCCTAAGTCAACTATACTTAGAGTCCTACTACAATACCTATTACTCCTATAATAATAATAATAATAATGCAATTATAAATAATCTAATCCTAGTTGTACTATAATCCTAATCATAATCTAATTCTAGTCGTAATATAATCTTTATTAATATAAGTAGTCTAATCCTAGTATTGAGAAATCAAGAATTGTATTGATGAAAATAATGTTGAGTTACAACCTCCTTATATAGGGAGAGAATTGTAGAGTCCTAAGTCAACTATACTTAGAGTCCTACTACAATACCTATTACTCCTATAATAATAATAATAATAAT